>JAGXOD010000015.1:4387500-4552500 GCA_020368025.1 Brachyhypopomus occidentalis | reverse complement strand
TGAGTTTGAGCAGAAACATGGATATTAGTGGCCTGCTGGAGGTCATTTTGCAGGGCTCTGGCACTGCTCCTCCTGTTCCTCCTTGCACAAAGAAGGAGGTAGTGGTCCTGCTGCTGGGTTGTTGCCCTCCTACAGCTCACTCCATGTCTCCTGGTGTATTGGCCTGTCTCTTGGTATCTGCTCCATGCTCTGGACACTGTGCTGACAGACAAAGCAAAGCCTCTTGCCACAGCTCACACTGATGTGCCATCCTGGATGAACTGCACTACCTGACCAACTTCTGTGGGTTGTAGACACCACCTCGTGCTACCTCTATGGTGAGAGAACTGACAAAATGCCAGAATGACCAAAACATCAGCCAGAAAGGCTGAGAACAAAGAAAAGGTCTGTGGTCACCACCTGCAGAACCACTCCTTTATAGGGGGTGTCTTGCTAATTGCCTCTCATTTCTACCTGTTGTCTGTTCCATTTGCACATCAGCAGGTGAAACTGATTCACAATCAACTAACTGAACAGGTTGGTTTCACACAAGTGTGGTTGACTTGGAGTTACATTGTGTTGTTTAAGTGTTCCCTTTATTCTTTTTGAGCAGTGCACATAAAGAAAATGTACATTCCAGAGATCTTTTGATATCTTTAATATGCATACAATCATTTCTTTATGAGACAGACAAAGGCTTAAAAGCTGGAACAATGTCGAATCACAGCATCCACTGCCAGTCCCACGCCAGTCCCACGCCACCCCCAAAAGGCTTCTGCATCATAAATATGAAATAAACCCAGTTCCCGACACAGCAGCTCATCGATCTCATATTATACAAGCAACATTTGGTGGAGCTCAGATCACATTTAGATCATGAAATGTGCAAGGTCTCGGGAGAAGGCAGTGTGTAAGAGAATAGCAGATGCACTCACCTGCTTCCACTGAATAATGAAAATCACCTCTGATCTTCACTTTCTGCCCCCTATATTGACTCAGGAGTCCACGACCTCATGGTCACACTGATGTGACTCTCTTCAGCACACACATCTTTGTTCTGCAGTTTTCTTTAGACCCGGTTTAGTCCAAATCCTACAGAACTGGATTTACAACTGAGAATCCCAAAGGCCACGTAATGTAGTCCAAGGCCTGGTTTACTCAGAGACTGGAGAAGAAGCCCATAATAACAGTCCCTGTTTATGCCACAAATTCACTGTCCTCCAAGGTGGACACGTCTTGGGCACTCTGGGGGGGGTCTTGGCACCGGGTGTTATGGAAACTGAATCTTTGTGGCTTAACCAGTGTTCAGATCTCTGCCATGGAGCCATGTGAGAGATGAAGTGAGCTTCATCGGTGTGTTTGAACAGGACGCTGCGCTCTGGCCGCGCTCACACCAGCGTTTGGGAACGTTCACAACCGGCAGAAGCTCGTACCACCCGCCACTCCCTGACACAAACATCATTTCTGCAATAAGCCTTTTTGTAGGAACTCCAGGAGATGAAGCTGAAATGACTCAGACACACCATCACTCGCTGACTCAATAAACCAGATAACTGTGTTTCCGTGTCAGGCTTTGCTGAATTCAATTTAACAGGCGATAACACTAAGCAAACAAAAAAAAACCCATAAAGGAATGTTTCATTTCAATACCAATCTGGGAGCAAAAGGATGAAAACAGTTCTGTCTCCATGACATTTAAAACTGAAGCATCATCACACAGAGTCCACACACAGAGAACTTGAATCAGGGCAAATGATTTCACTGAAAGCATTTCCGTAACACACAAGAACTCGGGAAACTCGCTTTATCAAAAACAAGGAGCCAGACTAATTATGTGTTTTGTGATGAGATGCGAAAGTTAATATTGAATTCATAAATCGCCTTTCAAATGATTCTGTGAACCGAGAGAGATGGCGGTGGAAACACTCTGGTCCGCTCTTATCAAGGCCGAGGGGGAAGCCAGGCCACGGAGTCACATCACGGCCCAATCAGACGCTTCTGTGCCTTTTCCCAGGCTCTTCGCAACCTCAAACTGGACAAATGGGTCCAAGAGGCTCAACCAAACAATGGCTAGCAGAAAATCTATCAACACTCTCCCTTCCTGTTAATTAAACTCTGGAAAGACAGACATGTCGATTTTTTTAACAATGCTATTTGCATGCACATGCAAGTCAGCTTGATGAGTGACTGTATTTGAGTGACTATTTGAGTGGCTGTATTTGAGTGTCTATTTTCATGACTGTATTTGCATAACTATTTGCATGGCTCTATTTGAGTGGCTGTATTTGCGTGGCTGTATTCCCGTGGCTTTATTTGCTTGGCAGTATTTGTCTTTCTATGCCTACAATGTGCAAAAATCAGTGTTAGAAATCTGTGTTCAACAACCATCAATAATACATTTTTATGAGAATCCTATAGGAAATATAACATATAACATAATATAACAAATAAACATACTGGAGCCTACTGCAGCATTTTAAACAAAACTCCTCCCTCACATCAGATCTTCTCTTTGCGATTATTTTTATAGTCTTTATGAAAAAGTAAAAAAAATTGTGGTGAAATGAAGGAAAACAGAGGAAAAGAAATCAGCAGACTGATGTGATGTGATGTCACCTGGCAGACTGCTGAGAGTGCACATAAGGTGAACATCTTCATGAACTTCTACATCTTCTGGAAGCATGGAGAGTAGGTCCCCACACAAAGTAGCAGATGTGCTCCACACAAACACCACGAGGATTTGTGTGGTTGCAGATAATCTGCTACATGGTACACACACCGAGGTGGACAAGAATGGCATTCACAGACCCAGACCACCATTGAACATGGCAGACGGATGAGTCCACTTTCACTGGCCAAAGAAATGGAAGAAAAAAGAAATGGTTCACACTCTCAGGAATAAAACCTGAGATTAATGAAAATCTAAATTTCTTCTCACAATCCAGCTCAACATAGGCCCTCTCCCGTATCTCCACCGGTCAGGAACAGTGCACAACATATAATATTCTCCTCCTCACCCAGCAACAGAAGATTACAGGTCTGAAGCATCCCCACCTCTATAGTCAAATTGTTGTGAATATATTGGGACATTATAAGTTGGACATTTTTAATCTATACGTGCTCCCATTAGCCAAGATCATTAGCAAACTTCTTATTTCAGCAAAATGCTGATGACACACAGCATTTGTCACTACTGACTGTCATAAATCTATTAATTTGCTTTTTACCTGCTTAAAGGGATCAGGTCCTGGATGAGTCAAAATTTCCTACTTGTGAACGAAGATAAAATTGAAAGCCTTGTTACTGGGAACAGTCACTGGAGAGCTGGTGTGATGGCTTGCTCAAGTCTGTTGAGCCTCAAAACCACATCAAAACATATTAATGTAATAACCACATAAATAATGTCTGTATCATATTCTATCATCTCAGAAATACATCCCATTCCCAAGATGTTCTCTCCACAACAGACAGAGAAACATTTACATGCTTCTGTAGTATCCTGTCTGGATTACTGTAATGTGCTTGTATCTGGTTCTTCTAAATGCTGAATTACCAGTCTACAAAGAGTGCAAACATTGCAGCCAGAATCTCCATCAGAAAGTCAAATTAATTTGTATAATGCTTTTTACAACAGCTATTGCCAAGATGTCCGAGTCCAAGACCCCCAGTGAACAAGCTAGAGACGACAGCGGCAAGAACAATCTCCATAGAGCACGAGGAAAAGACCTGGAGAGGAACCAAGACTCAAAGACCCACCCTCTTCTGGTCGGCCACAGACACCACAATAACAACAATGTAAACGTAAAACAGCAAATGACAAAATAAAAACAAAAAAAGTGAAGAATCATTAAAATTATTTTAAGAATCAATATTTTGGTGACCTACATGTTGAATGTCGTTCTGCCAGACGTCAGTTCAGTGAACACATAGATGTGGTTCACACGCACAGCCCTCATCAAATGTGGTGAATCAGCATTTTCTTACTGTCTCCAAGCTCTGGAATTCCCTGTCTACCCCTCAATGGCTACGGAGGACTTAATTAACTCATCTGCTTTATTTCTTTGGCTTTTATTCAAGCTTGAATTCATTATACTAGCTGTACTACATTTTGGGTCTTATTTTGATTAAATTCTATAATTCTCGTGTTTAATTTCATGTAAAACTATTCTGTTTCATGTATTCATTTTGACTTTAGCTCTTTTAAATTGTATTTTATCTTCTGCAAAGTCATTTGTGCACCTCTGTTAAAAATAACTATAAAAATACACCTTTATTTCCGTACTTACCCCCTTTCAAGTGGGACTGAGGACGTCCATTCATACAAATTCAGAAATGCAAAACAGAAGACTCATCTCATCTCATCTCGGCAAGAAATACGATAGGGAGTTGAACCTGTGTCTATGATAATAGGTGCAATATATGCCCATAGGTAATTACAGCATTTGCAATCCATATGTAGTCATGCCAACTGCCCTATTACGCAGTATACAGCACTTCATCACTAGAGCCCTGTTCAGCCTCTCTGCTGTGGAGTGTTAGCCACAGGCTACTAACGGCTATGATATTATGCCCACCGGTCTATTATCAAATACAATTTCGGTTTCAATTTAATTCAGTATAGGATTTCACAGCAGACGAAGTCAAAAACAACGTAACAGAAAATCAGGTCTAGACCTTTAATGAGCAAGCCAGAGGTGACAATGGCAAGGTTGAGGGAACCTTGAGAGAAGCCACATTCACAAGGCAGCATATCCTCCTGCGCTGATAGTCCTATTATCCTGTTTGCAGTCAAAAGGCCCAGGACGTACCATATATAGCAGCGTAGGTCACATCTGAGAGGGGGGGAAAAAAATGAGGCAATAATGAAGCTGAGAAGGAAAAAGCTGTTCTTTATTGATTAGTGTTTGAGGGCTGCTGTAATCAGCAGGTGAGTGGGAGGTGGGGAGCCTTCTCTTCTGGAGCCCTCGCTAATTAAAAGAGGACCTTCACCCCGCCACGCCCGCCCGGGAACGGATCCCCCACCCCACACACCTTTCCTTCAGCCTCAAGGGTGTCTAGGATGTGGAAATCCGTGATTGATTCTAAGTTGTCTGAAGTCTCACGTCATGTTCTGAGAGACCCGAAAGTGCAAGGTTCCAATTTGTTCGGCAAAGCCGTGGGGGTCTATTTAGGTGTGATGGGGGAGCTCGGTTGGACACAGCCGGCTTTATGTCAGAGAGAGGGGGAGAGAGAAGAGAGAGAAAGAGAGAGGCACACAGACAGAGACGGGGACCGAGAGAGATATTACAAATGAGTAACAGAAAACATTGCCAGCAGAAGCCTTGTGGGATGTAGTGACAGAAGCTTAAGCTGCTGCTCCTGTGGTAAAGAGGGATACACTGGTCTGTGATAGCGCACCCTAAAACAGCTGTACCTGTGATAACACACCCTAAAACTGCTGTACCTGTGATAACACACCCAAAAACAGCTGTACCTGTGATAACACGGCCTAAAACTGCTGTACCTGTGATAACACCCAAAAACAGCTGTACCTGTGATAACACGCCCTAAAACTGCTGTACCTGTGATAACACGCCCTAAAACTGCTGTACCTGTGATAACGCCCTAAAACTCCTGTATCCGTGATAAACCCCTAAAACTGCTGTACCTGTGATAACACGCCCTAAAACTCCTAAATCAGTGATAACACACCCTAAAACTGCTGTACCTGTGATAAACCCCTAAAACTGCAGTACCTGTGATAACACGCCCTAAAACTGCTGTACCTGTGATAATGCCCTAAAACTGCTGTACCCGTGATAACGCCCTAAAACTGCTGTACCTGTGATATCGCACCATAAAACTGCTGTACCTGTGGTAAAGATGGCCACATGGGTCTGCCATAACACGCCCTAGAAGCACAAAACGGCTGAAGACACACAGTAAACTCCTGAGCGTCCTGGGATGAGCAGTGCCGAGAAGAACGTAGAGCGGGCGAAAATCTAAACTCCATGCTGTTTTCAGCACTGACGTGATGCATCTTCCAATCAGCCCCAGATCAATAATCTACGATTGCGGAGGATCAGGATCAGTGTCAGAACAGATGAGGCGCGGCCACAGGGGACACGCCTGCTCTGGGCTGTCTGGCAGGAAACAAACAGGAATTTGTATCACAGAGATTCTACAAAAAACGACAATGGCCAGCAGCTCATCCTGGAGTAGGGAAAAAGAAAAAAAAAGAAAGAAACAAACCGGGGGGGGAAAAAGCGGGACGGAGCCAATGCACGTCCTAGTTCTGCATCCGCTAAACTCAGGAGAGAACCCACATACGAGCCAGGCTGCTTCTTCCTATCTGACGGCATCAACCTGAAAGTGAAGCTCGCTGACAGTCAGGGATTCTGAGATGCTCAATCACTCCTTTACACAAGACAGGGGCTGTGTGATGTCTAAATTCACCATCTCCTTAGGGCAGCACTGACTGGGTTTTTTTTTTTTTTTTATTGCAGCAGAAGTTCAACAATTGAAGGGATTTCCACATCCACATGTTTCCCTCCTATGGCCTGGAACAGCCGTTCAGCTGAAGTGCTAAACGCGATAGTTGTGGCCAAGGTAATATGCCTCAACTGCTGCTTGATTGTCTCACATCGGCGAGATCAACAGCAATCTCTCCACGTTAACGACGGAAGCCCTCCCGAGAGAAGAGGACCAGAAGGAGGGACGCCTCCCGTTGTAAATTATCTCACGTCCAGAAATAATTGTAATCCAGGCAGGACTATAAATAGCAGAGCCCGGGGACAGTCTTCATTCAGCGGGATGAGCGGGAGTCAACACTGATGGCCCATATCTGGGTCTAACGGGGATGAGCCAGCAATATCGAAGGGTTAGGAGGGAACGCCGGGGTGTTGAATAGGGGCATTTGACTGATGAAACATACGCCAACTGGTTAATGGAGCAATAAAACTTCCCACACCCTTCAGAATCAAAGCAGCCATTTACTCCCCATGTCCTCCACCTCAGCGTGAGAGCTCCGTGACATTAAATGCAGTGTGTGATAAATGCTCTGTGTGGTCTAGCCTGGGCATGTGTGTGTGTGTGTGTGTGTGTGTTAGTAAGATGTGTGAATCAATAAGATATTTGCATGTGTGTGAGCAATACCCAGTGTGAGAGTGTCTGGTTAACCTTGCTCTAAGAGGAGGAGTTGTGTCCTGTAAGCACATTAGCTCATACATGCTGTCCATCTCTTATAAAGCCCCAGCTCTGATCCAAAAGCTCTCAGCACGCCGGCCCCTGACGTGTTGCCCACCTGTACAAGCGCCGGCTGTGGCCACCCGTGGCTTACTCACTGATGCAACCCTGCTGAAAACTCCAAAAGACTGGAAAATGCTGAGCAGCTGAGTTGTAAATCTCACCCCTACCAGTATGAGCTCAGGGGAGGCAGAGAACAGCTCCTCGGTGCTGAACCCAGGTCATAAAACACCACACAAACCATTCAGAATTTCCCCAGTCGGCATACCAGGATAAAATGTTCATTTGGAAAGCACCTCACACACAGCAGTGGCTTTCTAACAAAGAGAAGGCAGAGGTGGCTACTTTTAGAATGCAATCTTTGTGGTTCTCTGTGGATAGCAGACAGCAGTTGCCACTTGAATTGGTTAAGTCCCCGATGTTCTTAATGACATACTAACAGACAAGAGATTCACGCGGGTGGGGGTGGAGGGTTATCTCGTCCCAGCAAAGCTCAGCCAGACTTTTCAATTATGGACACTATAACACAATTATTCCTCATTTCTTGAATGGTGAATATTTGTGCCTTCGCCACTTGGTGAAAGCCCCTTCCCTCGACTAATCCACAGGAGACGTGAGATTATCTTCATAAACAAAAAGCCTGGTGTGAATGTAGGCCAAGCTGATTTAGGAGAATATGCTGGAGACAGCGTTGCTGCCCAGGCCAGAGCCAGCCCGCTGCTTCACTACGCACTCTCCACATCGCTCGTTTGGGCTTGATGAGATTTGGCATTCCATTCCTCTCACAATGGAAGTAATGGATCTCCAAAACATGCGTTTTCTAACAATACGACTAAAGGGGTTGTGGGACCGATTTCACGAGCCGTGTCATGGTTTAGTGCACAGCCGAGCACGCAAAGTGTCTCTGACAAAGTGTTGCGATGACTGAGACTTGATCTCAAAGAGACTGAGACTTGATCTCTTTCTCGTTAATGACCCGCTGTGGTACTGACCCGGGTGCTGCTACTGGAGTTCGGATAAGGCAGCTGGCGAGATCCAGAGGGAAGTGGTGTTTGGGCCCTTGGTGGCTGGCCAAGGTATGTGGATCTGAGCAGACACGGGTGTCATTAACCCGCACCGGTCAGCTTGGGTGTGCAGCTGTCTCTGTTAACACCTCAGAACACATTTGCTGGCCATCCGTCACCTCCTCACACGGGAAAGGTGAGCTCAGCGCCGCCAAAGATAAATCAACTCAGAGTATGTTTCCATTTTAGTAATGGAGATTAATTCGGAAACATTCCGATTAACCCAGAGTGTATGAATCACTTGGAGGGCCATTCATCGTGACAGTCTACATGAGGAAGACATGAGTGAGAGAGCAGGAGAGAGAGAGAGAGAGAGAGAGAGAGAGAGAGAGCAGTGTGAGAGCACAAAAGAGTAGAATTATACAGATAAAAGCTCATGAAATCAAATTAGTTTACTCTCAATCTCATCAGCAAGGGTTTCCTTTTCAATAATCATTTCACAAAAAACATTGCAATAATCTGTTAGTAAACTGAAGAGCTTCAACAATGTGTTAGTAATCTGAAGAGTTTCAATAATCTGTTAGTAATCTGAAGTTTCAATAATATGTTGAGAAGAGTTTTCCTCACTTGTTGTGTCCCACCATCACAGAGTGAAAACACACAGTGAGCAGCCCAACACAACTGCAGAGTGAAAACACAGTGACCAGCCCAACACAACTGCAGAGTGAACACAGTGACCAGCCCAACACAACTGCAGAGTGAACACAGTGACCAGCCCAACACAACTGCAGAGTGAAAACACAGAGACCAGCCCAACACAACTGCAGAGTGAACACAGTGACCAGCCCAACACAACTGCAGAGTGAACACAGTGACCAGCCCAACACAACTGCAGAGTGAACACAGTGACCAGCCCAACACAACTGCAGAGTGAAAACACAGAGACCAGCCCAACACAACTGCAGAGTGAACACAGTGACCAGCCCAACACAACTGCAGAGTGAAAACACAGTGACCAGCCCAGCACAACTGCAGTCACGCTGTTAAACAGGAGGCTGAGTACCACTTGGTAAGTGGTAAGTGGGCATTGAGGAATACAGCAGAAAACGGTTTGCTCATTAACACACAACATCAGTGAATCATCAGATCAAAAACAAGCACTGCTATAAATAATGAGTACTGATCAAACCTCATGGGATTTTACTAAATCTCCCACCTACATAATAACTCAATGCAATGGCAGTCATCATTAAGAGGTGGTTCTAATTATAACAGCATGGTGACCAAGCCGCTCGAAGTGTCTGTATGTTTACTAATGTCTGCCATATGTTAAACTCATTACATACTTAATAGTGAACTAATGGCACAATAATATGTTTTTTAAACTTCCAAAACAGCAGCTTCTCAATGAGAGAAAAACTTTACACATTGCATTTTGCACATTTTGGTTTCATACTATGAAAAAGACTGGACCACCTGTCTTTTCTTCTGCTTCACCCAAAATAAATCCACCCAGGCCTACAACTCCAAAAAAGAAATCAAACAAAACAACATTGTGCAAACAACATTGGGCAATCCTGACATGACTCTCATTAAAATACAGAAGGATAATCTCTTTCTATCTAACTACATGTATCTATATCCCTCTATCCCACCATCTCATAGTGATTATAACTATAGAAATTCAAAGTAATTGGAGACAAATACTTCACACAGGACAAAAAGCCTTAAATGTTATAAAAGTGTAAATGTTAAAGTGATATTTATTTATAAAAAACAGCTCCCGTTTATGTGTATGTGGTTTTGTGTTTATGAGTATGTGTTTACAGGTCAGTCTTGCATGAACATTTACGTATCACAGCTATCAGCTGAAGTAGCGTGTATGTTTAACTATGTCTATGCAATGAAAGATCACATTGATATACAGTATTTCATGTGAAACTAGTGTTGTCCAAATTCTGTCTGTTGTCTCACCAACAGGTACCCTATGTAGTGTCCTATACAGAACTGTCCTATGTAGTGTCCTATACAGTACTGTCCTATACTGTACTGTCCTATGCAGTGTCTTCTACTGTACTGTTCTATGTAGTGTCCTATACTGTACTGTCCTATGCAGTGTCCTATACAGAAATGTCTTATGTAGTATCCTACGTGGGGACAAGTGAATGAGTAAATGAGTACACCATTTCAGACACAACCAGAGTCGGTAACATGGCGCTTGCTGCCATGACAGTGACACTGCTGATGGAGGAATGGTGACCCTGGTGTTTAATAGGCAGAATCCACCAACGCATCCAATACTATACTGACAGGCTCGAGCTTTCACAGTTTAAAGGTCAACTTTTGGGAGTTTAGAACAAATTGAAGGGATTTGTGTTAGTCCACTGGCTTTCAAATTTGCTGATATGGACACCAGATATATTGGGTGTCAACATGTGAGGGTCAAGTGTTGAAGATCCAATCAGAAAGTAGGCAAAGCAGGTCAAGTATTCTGCCTTTACAACCCTCAAGTGGCATCCCCGGGAAACAATGACAAAGCATGCTTGTGTAAGGATCTGCTAAGCTCTGTGAGCACTTCTGAGGTGATTTTTCACTTCCTAGTTTTGTTGCAGAGCGTCAGAATGGTGACCTCCAGAGAGACCTGCTCGGAGAAGGCGCTGAGCGGAGGAAGTATGGCTGTACGGGAGTCCCCCACAGCACCCGCGGAGTACGCCAGCCACCAGCCAATAAATCACACCCGTCTCACTCCCCCAGCTGATAAATGAGAATAAGTTTGAACCAACAGGCTGTCAAACCACATCATGCTGCCAAACTCACATGCTGATACTTAAAGTTATATACCAGGAGAGTCCTGTGTTTACTTACTTGTTTGCAAAAATGCAGGCATTGCATACAGACTATTCCAGCACCCTGAAGAAAGCTTAATGTGTGAAGTCTTTAGCTTCCCTACTTCTACTGTAGAAGTTAGTGTACAAAAGGTGAAGAGAGGTTTTAACACAACATACCTAACATACCTAAATCTGACTTTTTCCTCATTGTACATTGTTTTTCTCAGAATCCAGTGCACTGTGCCATAGTACTCTTCCTTAAACTTTACAAGCACATTTGATTTGCAGTACTTATTCTTCAATTAATCAACTCTGCAACGGAAATATGAAAATACCTATGAAAATTATTTTAAAATTCTTGGCCTGTGTGGGTGGAGAAAGGGATCTCATAACTCAGTTCTGCTGTGAGCTACAGTAGAAAGAGTACATCACTGTACGCATCTGATATGACATCTACAACCCTTAATTATTATGTCATGAAAATTAGGACGTATAAGACTCAGAGACAGACAGAGACAGATTGTTGGGGTGTTTATTCTGCCCTGTTCCACTTGCTTGCACCAATATCACAAGCAAGAGTAGAGAATGGCTTAAAGGAAAATGACAGTATTTTCCCAGAAAACACATTTTATGCATGGCCCACAGTATTTTAAAAATACCCTTTTAATATATAATATACATGCTTCTAAAATAAGATACAGTGACAATTACCTCCTAACAAACCTCCAGGACATGAATCAAGAAAAATGTTTTTAGAAACCATGACAGCACAAATGCAATGCAGTTCTCTGATGTTCTCCCTGGGACTGGGACTGCAATTGGCTTATTTAGGGGGTCAGAGTTAACCCCATAAATAGGACAGGATTCGATTTTTAACATTATAATATCCACAATATATAATCAAGTAGTAAACTTGCTTGCCTTGATGTTAATTGCTGAAGTGCGGAGCTAGATCTGTTGGCTAAATGTATTAATTAGGTCAGAATTCAATTATGCTGTAGTAAATTAGCAGGACAGCAGGACAGAAAAGAGCAGGAGAGCAGGACAGAGCTGTAATAACAAATGAAGATGAAATAATACACCAGAAATATGATTATGCACAATGCACGTGTTTACAAGCATCAACTGTTACAAAAATCAAGTGCTCTATGCACAACCTTTATTGTACCTGTTGAGTCATGTGTAACATAACAGCAGATGTCATGGTATCGAGTGAACCACTGGAGGATCAGAACAGCGGCGTTTTCATAGGATCATATGGAAGAGAAGCACTGATCTCCCAAATAAGAAAATGTAAACTAGGCAGGATCAACACATCTGCATTCAGGTTCACAGACCGTTTAAATGTAAACTAGGCAGGATCAACATGTGCATTCAGGTTCACAGACTGTTTAAATATAAACTAGGCAGAATCAACATGTGCATTCAGGTTCACAGACTGTTTAAAATGTAAACTAGGCAGGATCAACACATCTGCATTCAAGTTCACAGACTGTTCATGTGCATGTTCATTATTTATTAAATGTTTAACTCGTGTCTCTGATTATTATTATTCACCATACAATGTTATACAGTGCTCCTTATTCAGAAATAGAAATTCAGTGTGGCTATGTGACATCGAGCAAGGCCTTATGAGCACATAAAAGTCAATCAGAAATGAATTTATAATATACATTTTTATAGTACAGGTAAAATATTTAAACTGTGAGAATACAAATTTAGATTAAGACAAATCTAAATGGAGAGACGCTACTAGACATTAACAAGCAAAAAAGATTGGCTATAGAACCACGTCTGTACTGTTAAACGTGCATGTAGGCTACAAAACCACATCTGTACTGCTAAACGTGCGTGTAGGCTACAGAACAACGTCTGTACTGTTAAATGTGTGTGTAGGCTACAGAACATCTGTACTGTAAACTTGCGTGTAAGCTACAGAACAACGTCTGTACTGTAAACTTTCGTGTAGGCTACAGAACAACGTCTGTACCGTAAACGTGCATGTAGGCTGCGTCTCAGTGCCGACCTCACAATTCATTCAAGAGTATCAGTTAAAAGTGCGTAAAAGATGCTTAACACTGATTATGCGAGGAAAAAAAATGTGAAATAAAGCAACTTTTCAGGACAGGAGAAAACTTTTACTGTTGAGCTCAGATCACAATTTTGCACTAGTGAGCAGAGCCATGATATATGTCTAATAAACAAACCAAGAGATAAATAAATAATGGTTTTCCACTAGTTATGCTTCAGGACCACTGATGCTATCCATGACAGGAGCATTGTGGGTAACCTCCACTCCTGGCTTGGGTCTCCTTCATCTGTCTCTTTTACTATGGATTCTTTACATATGTAATTTAACCCCTTAAACCTAAAACTATGAAAGCAAATAAATACTCCCTGGGCAGACTACCATTTTTTTTTACGACAGCATCACGAATCAGTTGAAGTGTTTACTTTATTTAAGTATACATTGTAGCCTGCACTAGATACAAATGTCACCCCTCAAAAAATTAGGCTACACTGCAAAGCTAAGTATTACTGAGGCTTCATTTCCATTAGACAGGAGAAAATGAATAGATATGCTGCAGGAAAAGGCACATTGCCTACCTGAGAAACACTGTCTCGCCTTGTCGAACGGTGATATTGTCCATTACTTTGTTATCGGACTGAGAGTCCCCTTGACTTCGGACGGGCAGACCTGCGGGGACAATAAAGAGTAGCCTGAGACATATCACCAGCAAACGGTTCCAGGACGTCGAGCAATATCCACAGACTCTCATTTTCAGTTCGCTTGTTTTATTCGGAAGGAGTCGAATTCCGTTTCACTGTAAATACACGGACGTTTGAGTCGCGTAGAAAAGTGTTACATAGCCGTTGTACTTCATTTGTTAATCCAGATTTCCTTCCCAGGTAGAAAAACCCTGCGCACTGGACGCAGCGCAGCAGAAACGATAAGCTTCTCGCGTCGTCAGAAAATGAAGCTGTTATAAAGCATCGTAAATATAAACAGCTCCTTGGCGATATCCTCGTTTGCACGGGCTGTTTAGACTATCTGCATCAGCGCCGCTGGGGGGAAAAACGTTTCCAACTTAAACCAACTACTTAAAGTTGAGACCGATGGAGTGCACAGGCTGGCCAAAATGTGCTTCAGGCTGCGCATACTCAGACGCGGAGTGTTTGTGACTGTCTCTGTGCGGGCGTGAAGTTCTGTGCACCACTCTCTTAAATCAGAGTCCACGTAGGAACTCACTGTGAAGTTGAAGAAAAGAAAAAATACACACAATAATATAAACAGTATCAGTTTTGGCTGTTGTGCTAATAAAGTGCAAAAAGCGCAAAAGATGTACGTTTCACTAACCACCCAATACCTTACACTGAATGCATAGACAGATGATGTCGTCATGGCAGCAGCATCGCGCGTCGCCGTTAAGTCCACAACACAACCATCGTGTTTTGGAGATGAAATCAGCACGCGTTCATTCAGGAAATGCACCGTGCACAATCCCTGACACCGCCGCCGCCGCGTGACAATATCCCTTCCTCACAGCGCCAGACACAAATAAAACAAAATCAAGACGGGAAAATGGAAATAGAATAGCTGCAAATTTGCACACTGAGTAGAACAGATGCTTGGTGAGATATGAATTATTCAACTGCGTCGTTACTGTCGTACCAGCAATAAATGTGCTAGACAAAAAAACGAATAAACTAATTAATTAATTAAAATCTGTACAGACAGATTTAATTTTATGATGGGTGTGCGTAATTTGAAGGACAAGCGGGCTTGAAACATTTATGAAAGGGCTGATTTTAGAAGCATCCATTTGTGTTTTGCCCCCTAGCTGCACGTGGCCCTTGCTCACAGTCACAGAAGGACAGTCAACAGGTAGCGGGCTTGATATCGATATCTGCTTGTTGGATTTCATTGAATTCACTGAGATCTTTTAACTTGCCATCTCAATAAACACACTTGGCAAAATATATAAAGTAGGCCGTGTCACATAATTCCAGGAAAAATCTGACCATTTAATTTGATACATGCCTACATTTAACGTTGCCATGGTGCCGCACGTACGCTATACTCGGGTTTTTAGGATTCCAAGCACGTAGTGTAGTTATTCTAATTCATTTCTGTATTGTAGCTTATATTTTCTCACAGGGTGCACAGAAATGCATCTGGGTGACGCGAGTTCCTGACGGCGAACGCACATTTATATATTTGGCGTATGATTCAGAGAATCTATACTGGGCAGGTCTACGTCTAGTAAATGGGTATACGAAAACGGCTCTAAATGTAACTCATGAACTCGCAGGCTACTTACACAGACACCAACCATTTTACTCTGTTACAGTCATGATGCCAGACGTTCCCACAATGATCAACTAATGGCAGAATTTTCAGGGTAGCTGCATCTTCTACAGCACTGGTCTAGTCATGCAGAGATCTAGCGAGCGTGTTTGTGTATTCACCAGATCTAGCGAGCGCGTTTGTGTGTTCACCAGATCTATCGAGCGTGTTTGTGTGCTCACCAGATCTAGCGAGCGCATGTGTGGTCACCAGATCTTGCAAGCGCGTTTGTGTGTTCACCATATCTAGCAAGCGCGTTTGTGTGTTCACCATATCTACCGAGCGTGTTTGTGTGCTCACCAGATCTACCGAGCGTGTTTGTGTGCTCACCAGATCTACCGAGCGTGTGTGTGTTCACCAGATCTAGCAAGCGCGTTTGTGTGTTCACCAGATCTAGCGAGCATGTTTGTGTGCTCACCAGATCTAGCGAGCGTGTTTGTGTGTTCACCCGACCTACTGTAGTGGTCCCACGTCCTTCCTCGCTTACAGAGCATGGTCTCATTCTTACTTGTGGCTAAATTTGACTTTATTCTTTTAGAATTCACCCTCCAAAAGTTTTCCATGAGACATTCTTGTTTTTATATTCATGACCGAAAGCAGAGACCTGAACCTCGTACAGATAGTCGTACATCTATTGGAGCACTGAATATTTGGTTATAGCTTACTGCATTGCAGTGGTGGAAAATTCAGTCAGGGGAGTTTAATGAAACTCAGGCAACATAAGTGGGACTGTTAATAAATTACAGGATACATTGAGAATTTTCAGTCTGAAAAGATAAAAAAAAAAAGAATTTATTACTTTTTCAACTGTCACTTCTTTAAGAGGCACACTTATTGTGCTTTTTAACATCAATTTGGTAAAGTAAATATTCCTTTAATTCTGAAATAATATTCCAACAGGTAACCTCCTTAACACTCAGTACAGTGAGATTATTTAAATCAGTACTGTTCAGGCTGGCCATAGTCCTGGAGAGGCCTAGCATTATAGTTTAATATTTTCTTCATTCAACCTTCCATCTTTGAAGCTCTTTGTGAGCTGAAGAAGGTTTATTAAGCATGTCTAATGTATTAATGGAGGAATCACAGCTTTACTGGAGAATTTTATCATAGCATCACAGATGTTCTGCCAGTAATTGCTAAGAGGGGAAACCATAAGCGCTTATACTTAAGTACTGTATGTGGATATCTGCTCTGATCTGGATTATTCACTATTTGAAGACTTTAACTCCACTATAATGCAAGACATGTTCTACACGTAACACAAATATGTTCAACTCAGGCTTTATTTGATTAGAAATATAAACTGCCCATACTTGTTGAACAAGTGGTGACTTCTCTGGCAGTTCACGCTAACATTAGACACTCCAAATGCACTCGTGTTTGCTTTTCGTTTTAATAATTAATAGATTCATGCTCCCCCTCAGCCTCCGCCCACCCCCCCCCCCCCCCATCATCAATAATAGGGAAGATTGCAGGGTTGAACATCAGGACACGTGCTGAGTGGTTGGTGTACTTCTGCGAGCTCTCTGTGCGAGCTGTGTGGGCAGCACTCAAAAGGTGGAGAAGCACAGGGCCTATTAGCCTTCACCCTGCTCCGATGAGGAGGAGAGCCGGCGATGATTAATGCCGGGAGAGTAAAAGTAAATAGGAAAGAATGGAGAAGAAAAAGAAAAGAACCTCTCCTTGCAATTTCATCATCTCCTAATGTACTCAAGTCCTGGAGGAATTGACATAGCAAGGAAGGAAATGTGACTGCTCTAAAATGAAACTTGATAAAACATGAAATTCTGTGGGTTCAGGAAATGAGTGTGTCTGCAGCCAGGCGTCCACTACTCTGCACCAATATGGCACTGCGTTTACCTGTGTGCCCTGCATCCACACACGTATTGTGCTTACCTGTGCTTACCTGCGTTTACCTGTGTGCCCTGCCTCCACACACGTATTGTGCTTACCTGTGCTTACCTGCGTTTACCTGTGTGCAATACTTGCTGTACCTATGCACTCTTGGGTGGTAGCAGATTCAGATTGAATGGAGCATATTTAGTGAGGAGCTCCCTTTGCCCCTTCCTAGATTTCCACTCCACCGAGACCATGCTGATGTGCACCATATGGTCTCCGTGTTTAGAAGAGACTACTGTCTCAGAGACTAGAGTCTACTGGGGCTGTGTGACACTCAAGTCTTGGTCACAGCAAACGACTTCACAGAAAATGTCACAATATGTCTTACCACGGGGAATTGCCCGGGATGGAACTGCGCGGCAAACGTATCTAAGAAAAGACTTGTTAATCAATAATTACATCCGTCACTTACATACAGCAAGTGATGAAAACTGTAGGCAATGGTTCTTTAACATATTAGCAGCATAACGAGTTAATGTAGAGATGACTGTAGTTCCGCCTCTGCTCTGGTCTGTGAAGTGACATGTCAGCTATTGTATGAGATGCATGGGGAGATGAGACAGCTAAACACTTCTGACTGTAAGGCAACCACTCTACACATGACAGGAAGCCACACATCAGCACACAGGTAGATATCTCTTATGAAACTACACACAGGTTTAGTCACACTTAATCCAGATGGGGTTGGTGTTTATGCAATAACTATAAAACATGAGGTGGCATGTGAAAATTATACACTTTAAAAGGGAAAAGGAAAGCTGCAGAAAATTATGAAATATGTGTTCTGACATTTTTCACCAGATCACTTTAATCTGAACTATTGATAAGGTAGGAGCACAGGAATTCCATCACATGGTTGTTGCGTTGTTGTGTGTTTTGGTAATATGTCTTTTGAACCCAGGCATTTACGTTTTTAATGGTCAAAATGTCTAGTGAAAACTGTGATGTTTTTACTTCCCAAAAGAAAACAGTAATTAAGAGTCAGTAATCCTGGAAGAGAAACCATGTGTCTCCAGATCGTCTGTGAAAACAGTAGTTATGTTTTAGAACGCCAAGTGGCTCATGTTTGGAATGCAGTTGTGCTTCTTTCGGTATCTGAGCACACACACACACACATACACACACACACACACACACACACACAGGCCCTTTCACACTGTGTCCCTCTCTCTTTCACACACACAGACACACACAGGCCCTTTCACACTGTGTCCCTCTCTCTTTCTCTCTCTCTCTCTCACACACAGGCCCTTTCACACTGTGTCCCTCTCTCTTTCACACACACACACACACACACACACACACACACACACACACACACACACACACACACACACAGGGATGAGAGATCACTCAGATCTCTATCAAGTAGAGCAGAAGAATCTGAGCATGGGGACACAGACGCCGTTAACGGAGAAGCGATGGGCACTTTGAGGATGAGTGAGTCCTCCGTTCCTCTGTGAACACTGCTGCTCAGCTCCTCTGGTTAAGAGGTTAGAGTGGCATTACTCTCACATATGGTAATCTGATCAAAGCCCGCAGTGGCATTTTGACTTTAGAGGCACCTTCAGGTTTTGTAAGAACAATATTCCAGGAAACATTCACAACACAAACAAAATTCATAATGACGTAGAGCACCCATACAAGTGCATCAGAGCCACTCTAAATATAATAAGGAATCAGAAGTCATTAGAAATTATGATTGCTGCTTAAGACTTAAATGCTATGCAGCAAGTTATTTGGCTTTTCAATAATTAGCTTCATTCGAAAATCTTTGGATTATGACTTTATATTATCCATTATATGCATTTATATTAAAGTAAAGACCTCAAAATAATGAGTAAGTTGCATTAGCCGTCCCACTAGTGCAGGAAACCCCACTGGTTCATAGGCTTTAGAAGAAGTCAGACACCAGTCTGGTTGCGAAACTCTGATAAGTGGAATTGTCTCTATCTGGGGATCTTTACAGTAATATAGTCTGAGAGGCAGAAGCAGATTAATGGAAATTATAAAAGTGAATAAAATGATTGTATGATAATTTACCTCAACACTTTCAAGAGAGATAAACCCACACTGAGGAAGACTTCACAGTATTACTTTGACAGGAGAGGTTTTTCTTGGTTGTCTCCTTTAAGATCACAGGACTAAATGCTTAGCTTCTGAGAATCTTAATAATTCAAGCACCTGATAAGTAAGCGGACAGTGAAACGATTTTTTTTTTCATCAGGATATCACACCGATTGTAGTGGATATCTTCACGAATCCAATTTCCATCTTATACAATTAGAGAAATACATTTGAGCAATGTACCAGATAGAAGGCTAATTTCCCAGGTAACACTAGCTGCAGCCATGGGGAATTCTGATTCGTTGGTACAGTCAGTCATATAGATAACTTTCAAAAACTGTCTCGCATAAACGTGTCTATGAGAAACACTTGAATAAATGAGAAATGTAAATTATATGAAAGTGGTTGCTATCTGCCGTGCTGTCAGTGTGGTCCCGGAGCCAGCGTCACAACGATCTCAGATTTAGACAAATATTTTACTAAAAATTTGTAACTACGTGAAACATGATGTGACCGACAGCAGAGATGATAAACTGTTACCTTTTTATGAGTTCAAATCCTGCCACACTGAGCTATATTGCAGTTGAACCAAAACATTCATTACATGTTATTTTCAACATCAGGAATGTTCACTTCTTCAAATGAATGCCTGAACGTCATCATATCTCATCTTTTGAAAGCATCTGATTAATGTTCTCCCCTGACAAATGTATGTGGTCTGTGGTCAAGCATTGCTATAGTGAGAGTCGTTTGCAGGCTGTCCCTGTCTCTCATCCACAGGACACATGATCTCTGAATCATAGAGAGGGCATGGAAATGTGCATGGATGTCACTGACCTAGCAGACATCAATGCTCTAAAAAAATGTGAGATTGCTGGAAGAAACCAGACCAACAACTACCAGCAATATCACCAGCAAAACAGTCAAACACTACAGTAACCAAATAGTCAAACACTACAGCAATATAACTGTCAAACACTACAGCAGCATTAAGACAGTCAAACACTATAGTAGCAAAACAGTCAAATACTATAGTAGCATTAAAACAGTCAAACACTATAGTAGCATTAAAACAGTCAAATACTATAGTAGCATTAAAACAGTCAAACACTATAGTAGCCAAACATCCAAACACTACAGCAGAAAACAAACACTAGAGCAGTGGTGGCAACAACAACCATTGACGTAATCATCAGTCCACAGGTCTCTACAGCTCTACTGAGCAATTTACTTTGCTGACAATCCAATAGGTATTATTCAGCGCTTATGGAGAAAAACAAACTCACTGGTATAAAGGAACCAGTGAACACCTCAGTAGCATAAAGATCACTGCCCACGTGTTATCATTCAGAACTTTGCATCAGGCATTTCTCAGCTCGTCAGTGTTGGCTGGATCTTTCTGGGTACCACTCACACCCTAGCAGTGCCACTGACGTGTGTATAAACCTCCGGCAACACAGCTGTGTCTGATACCAGCATGACACTGGGACTACAGTGTTAGGAACAGTCTGTCAGCTGACCAATGTGCAGTGAGCAGTGTTCCTCTGGTCATCAGCTGACCAATGAGGAGCACAGTGGGAGGCTGATGAACTGTGCATAGCAACAGATGGGTCAAAGTTCGCAACTGTGCCCATATAAAATGCACTTATAAGCAGGTGTCACCATCTAAAGTGGCAGGTGTGAGCAAGAGGCAGGTGGGTGGTGAGTCTATGTCGCTGCGCCGTCATCAATCATCTGCTATTTAAGAAAAGCGGAGCTAATTAAACTGTATAGTGATTAATTTTCATTAACCTGTGTCAATATCCAAACTGACACGAGCCCATTAAAAGTGCTTTTCAATTCTAGACACCACTTCGCTTCCGATTGGCCAATTATACGACAGCCGTCTCTACTGTCCCTCCAATGTGATTAGCAGTAGTACATCTGCAGCACACACAACCATCTGGGTCGCACTGCCATTACACATTTTTAAAGTCTGATTATCGTTTCCCTCCCGATGCTTTGAGTTAAGGGCAGCTACCTCACCACCATCACGCTACACTGAAACTACTGATGTTTTTGATTTAGCCAAATTCCAAGACTAATGAGTTTTTTATGATTATTATTGGAATTCAAGCCTTCAAAACCCCTGGCACTGACAGAATGTTGTTTTATCTGTTCACAAAATAATATATTTCTACACCACCTTACAGATGTGAAGCGTTAAAAAAGTACTGTTCAGTGCTAGGTGAGGTCATTTGGAAATATCCATCATGTTGGGTGGGAAAATCATAAAAAACCAAATTGTTTTGTTGCCTGTTCCATTCAAGCTTCACTTTGTTTATTGTGGATCTAAATATAGCTATACATCAATCATTATCAATCATTTTCAATGCAGATTTTGATATAGGGGTATTAACTTAAAAAGACTAAATCACCAAGCCAGCGACACACCGCAATAAAAACACACCCCCGCTCTGGCGTGCTCTGTCTGCATCTCCCTACCGCTCTCTAATCGCCATGGAGATCCTCTACAGTGGAGGAGTGGATGTTATTCTGTAATGAGCTGTTCCTGTTGAATTCACAGCAGCTACTTAAATAGACTTGTCATGTTAGATACGCCTGCAGACATATTAAAAACCCAGCACACTTCTGCTTTGTCTTGACAAATACCAGCTGTAATTATCTCTATTCGTTCTTGCAAGCAATTGCTTGAGGAGTGTTTATTTAGCTTAAATCTCAGTAACATGCAAAGTGTGCATGTGTGTATATGTGTGTGTGTGTGTGCGTGTGTGTGTGTGTGTGTGTGCATGTGAGTGGGTAGTGGTGGTGGGAGAGGATGGGCTGTCTGCAGCCTATGGCAATTTCCCAACCAGTGATTCCCCCCAAATTATTAAAAATTAAGTGAGTTAATCAAATTAAATATTCAGTATATTTAAAAGCCTGAAATAAACATAAACACAGCCTATATGGAAATTTGTGCTAAAACGTAAGGAACGTGGACATGACCACCCAGGATGCGTCTATATGACAGCAGTTCTGCCAACCAACATGTTCAATTTGACTTCAGTGAGTAGTACCACCGGAGAATGGCAGAGTGCCTTTGAAGATAGCCATGTGGATCCTTCCCGCGACATTGCTTGGAAACTCATTTTCTCCCAGAGTCACCTAGCAAACTTCTGGCTTCATGCTGCTTTGGAGTGTCGTGCACCCGTCTGACAGAGCGGGGGGTGGGGAGTGTGTGTGTGTGTGTGTGTGTGTGTGTGTGTGTGGCGGAAAGGGGGGCGTTTAAGGCCATTTCCAATAAGCCGTCCCTGCGATCTCTGGCCCTCGGCAGCAGTCACGCAGAAGACAAAACACAGTAGTCAGACGCAAGCTGGGCCAGATCTGAGATTAAAACTGTCCTCTGTGCGACCCGACAGTTGGCTTATAACATCCCCCAAACAATATCATCCACTCTCTCATTATACGGGTGAGGAGATCTCTAAATTTCACCACAAGACCCTACGCTTGTATGTTGAGGGACACAGAATCGAGAGCCGTTTTTTCAAAGGGTTCTGGTTGTTGTTCTGCTCGTGATAAGAAGATACTCACCTGTTAAGCAGGGCAAACGTCAATGTGAACATGTGCTGAAATTTGACGATTAATTCGATTTTACTTGGTTTAGCCTACAAGCACAGTGGGCTACAAGAACGTCAGGTAAAAGGACCATCTGCCACCAACAAGGACTGAAAACACTTTGATCTTTGGATTTACGGACTGTGGAGTCCTTGAACTCCAGAACTCCGATGCAAAACCTGAAATTCAATAACCTGATTTTAGAAAATGCAAGAGCCAGAAAGCTATTCGTTGCACTTTCCCCAGTGGATTCTTGGGTCCCAGCTGAAAACTCACTTCACAGACTCAAGGAAACACACACAACCGTAGACCCGACAAAGTGTAGCTCCCCCCCATGCACTGGAAACGAGGGCATTAAACAGCGAGACGCCCAGTGTTTCTGCAACCCTGTCTGTCTCGTGCCTGACTGGGCCGTGACTCCTCGCTCGCCCGTGTGCCTCGGTGAGCAGGCGCGTTCTGAGCCACGTCTGTCCGCTCGCCGTTTCACTCGGGGTCCAGCAGACGGTCAGGCCGTCAGCAGCATTTCTCCGCTCCTTCGCAGCGCTGATGTAGCATGTAAATGCGTACCCCCGCCACCGTACAGCTTTCACCACCGCGCATAATTTCGTTTTCCAAGTGCAAAATGGAGATAAGGACTCCATTAGGCCCTTAAAACATTCCCAGATAACCGCCTTAAAAACATTTCCAGATAGCGGATATGAAAACATCCTGGGATGGGTGATGGGTTTTTTTTTTTTTTGTGTGTGTGTGTGTGTGTGTGTGTGTGTGTGTGTAGCTGAGGTGGAGGCAGGTGGCTTTCAGCTGGCAGGGACAGTGGCGTCCTCCGCCACCACGAGAAAGAACCCCACAGCACGTGACGCTCCACTGCTACCACAGGCAAATGAGATTACAGGGCTGAAATGAGGTTTCCACTCGCTGACAGATTTACTGATCCTTGCTGGACAGAATGCAGGGGGAAGGCAGTAAAAACCTTCATCTGTGGGGTGAATTATACAGCCTGGAATAACCTGTTTGGGCTTAGAAAACCCACACAACCCTATTTGATTTAACTGTTTTCCACCTTATTCTGCCTCTGTCGTTCACCTCTCGCTGTCTATCGCTTCGTCTTGTTCTTCCCATCACCATGTCTCTTCTAGCCGTCTCTCTCTCTCTCTCTCTCTCTCTCTCTCTCTCTCCCTCTCTCCCTCTCCCTCTCCGTCTCGCTCTCCGTCTCGCTCGCCTTTCTGAGAAGGTGAGCCCCGGCTGCAGGGTTATTTGTCACACCACTACCCCACTATCCGCTCTCTCTCCCCTCACTGCGTTCACACTGCGTGTCTGCAGACTCAGGTTTGTTCAGCAGACTGCTCCAGTCGTGCCTTGCGTTCTGGCGTGGCCCTGAAAATACATCACAGCCCGGTGTCCTTCGCTGCTGGGACACTGGCAAATCTAACTACCGCGGGCTGCTAGCGACAGCGGCTTCAGCGTAGCATCGCTCATATTCCCAAAGCAATAGCACATTGAGGTCAGGCTGGAACCTCCAGACTCTGCAGTACTAAAACTGTCAGCACTGTTTATTTCACTCTGCTAGTCCAAGGGGGAGCAGTAATAATGTGGGCAGGGGACCTCTAATATCACCTTCAGATCAAATGCTGCACGCTTCATCGACATATATTACATTTCATTTCCCATTCAGGTTCCACTGTTTTTTTCTCAACGAGCACATTTCCATGTGATTAGAATCTTACTATCAAATCACACACACCTGATTATCATTCTGAAAACATCATACAAACACTTAACTTACAATAATTGGAGATCTATCTGTCCTACCATCTAAATACATTTTCATATCTGTAATCACAATATTCTGAACACAAGGATATTCTATGAAGACGACTATAGAGAATACCATGTTCTCATTCCTTTGGCGAGAAGTAACACTGACCCACAGCTGAACTGCCTGGAAAGTCTTCAGAATTTTACTCCAAATGAAATACTTTTTTTGCAAATCACTGGCTTCTGATTGGTCATTCGTTTCACAGTGTTCCATTGAGGAGAGCCTTAAAATGCAGAGAACAAAAAAGTCTGCCCATCAATAATCCATCGATAATGCTCTCATAAATATTCATGTCCTATGGTGCATTAATCAAAAAGACAACATTATTCAGGAATTGCAAAATGCACCAGTAGCCATAACACAACCAAACCAAATATTTCTGGGCAGCATACCCACAGCATAACAGTTAGCTAATTATCTAATCAAGCCTCATGATTTTACTAAATGGGAGGCTGATATCCACTGTAAGCACATGATTAGTACAGTCACCTGTGGCTTATGCCGTTCACACAATACAATTCAGTTAATATTAGCACTATGATTCATTTTATCTTAAACGATCAGGGAAGCCGTCTCTGACCCTGTGTAAATGTGTTCCCGTCCACATTTGGTATTTTCGCGTTGGAGCACTGTGCTTTAAATCAAATTAAATGTAATTAAATATAATTTCGTTCTCTCTCTGACATTTCAGTCAGGGTTTCAGTGTTTGCAGCTGCACAGGAGTCCAGTGAAGCTGGAGCTGTGGTTTTTACTGGCCGCTCCGTTAAATTGCTCTTATATCTTATTTGGTAGCTTTGTTAGGTTTTTTCCCTCCCATTTCCCCTTTTCAAGTAAATCATTTTCTGCCTGAGTAGAGCGGCTGGACTGAATGAGAGGTTTGTGTGCAGGCCGTCAGCTGATGCGGTGTGGTGCCTGCTATTGCTAGAGAACACAGCGCACTCACTAAACAGTCACGGCTACTCTGATGCCGACTGTGAGTAAGTGCTTTGGAAATCAGTCTCTGTTTTCCTGGTGCATAACATAAACCCGACAGAATAGACAACAGAGAACAGAGACAGTAGAACTCTGAAGTTTGTGCTGGTTGAATGATGCCATTTTAAAACCCAACCCAGCTGTGTTTAGTCGTGTCTCTGATGCTAGCCTATTAGCCTACTCTGTCTAGGATACTTTCCAATAGCCGACTGCATTAGCGTTTGCGGTCTGTGATGGAGACCGTCGCTCAGGAAGGTGTGGCTTCTGTGTCAGAGAGCCGGCTCTTTGGTCTGGAGTTCAGAGCACACGTTTGTCTCACGCTTGTCTCACATTTGTCTCATGCTGGTGTCCAGACCAGGTTTGGCTGCTGCCCTCAGCCTCTGCTGTACAATTCTGCACACTGTTCAAACACCAATGGGATTCGATACAAAAACACCATGCACTCCTGGTGCAGAGCAGGTAGAGCAGAGTGCACACACACCGCCATACTGATCAATATACAAGAGTGCACACACACCGCCATACTGATCAATATACAAGAGTGCACACACACTGCCATACTGATCAATATACAAGTTGGTCTGGATAAGAACATCTGACATAAATGTATAACCAAGAGTAGAGATGACATGTTAGGCTAATTGCTTAATGAGGTTCTGACTGAATTATCACATTGTATTCCTTATTCTTCAAAGAATGTCTCTTTCATCCTTTTGGTGATTGATTCTCAGAACTTGTTTGGACCAAACTGGAAATCCTAGAACATCTCGGAGCACAATAAAAGCTATTCAGAAAGAGAATAAGATTTGTATTGAGTTCTTTAATCATTTCTTCAGGGCTATTCTGAATGTTCAGGTACAGCACCGTAGTGGCAGTTCCTGGATGACATATGAAACTGTTCCTTTTTAAAGTGATTGGTTCAACCCTAGATTTGAGCAGTGGTCTAATGAAACTATTAATTGGCAGTTGCCTAAATTTGCTCAGATATTTTAAAGAGCACCATTCAACGTGTCTCATTAAAACCTGGAGAGTTCTCCAGGTCCCACAGTGCTCATAGCCAGCAACACTCTTCCAATACAGGTGAAACATTACAGAATCAGAACTAACAAGAAATAACAAAGTATCACCCTTGAGCCACACTTAAAGATCCCCTTTATGGAACCAGTGGAGGTCTGCCTGAATAAACCGAAACTATATGAGCAATACACATTCTGCTTCTTGTCCTCATTCATGGCCAGACCGCACAGAAATAAAGACCCGTGGCACTGTGCAGCTGGAGGGGCCTGTGGCTTTGCCCTGTCCCTGTCCCTGTCTGGTGGTCCTTCCAGCTCTGTCCCCGAGAGCAACAGCAAGACCCCGCAGGGTCACCTTCATGATATGGCAAAAAGGGCTTCGTCGAAGCTGCAAGTGGCTTCTCTGCTACCTGATCACCCGTCTAAGAGAGCATGTGTAGTGTGTGTGAGGTTAACATTACACGCCCCTCCCACCCGGGCAAGTGGACTACAGGTGTGTTATTGCAGAGAGGAGACCACCTGCTACATGGGGGAAAAAACGCACTTAAACACTCAGCCGTGGGCAAGCCACGCCAATTAAAATATCCACGAGCCATCTCAAGCTGTTGTGCTCACAATCTGCAGGTTTCCTAAACAAACAGAAATGACAGGCGTGGGGTTGTTATATAGCTCATCTGGAGTGGAGTCTTGTTTGGGGAAACGCCTGTCATCTCTCCACCAGACTGTGTGGCAAATCAACAGTCCCACAGAAAAACATGAAAACAACTAGTCTGCACAGAAACCAAACACCCAGCGCTTACATTCAGACAGATGTTGGGCTTTTGGATTCTCAACTTTGGTAAAAAAATTTTAAATATGCCTACCCTTCCTGAGTCAACACAGTCAAACACATAAGAGAGAGAGAGAGAGAGAGAGAGAGAGAGAGAGAGATTGTATTA
The DNA here is from genome assembly GCA_020368025.1 of Brachyhypopomus occidentalis. Lineage (NCBI taxonomy): Eukaryota > Metazoa > Chordata > Actinopteri > Gymnotiformes > Hypopomidae > Brachyhypopomus > Brachyhypopomus occidentalis. Next base: position 4,524,815 of record JAGXOD010000015.1, on the reverse strand, counting down.
ATTTATTCCTTTTACTCAGACTTCTTATCATGAACATTACTCCTGCACTACAGAATCACCTCATGTGATAACACAGACCTACCTGCTTACACAAGGTTTAAATGGATTAGCAAGTGAACAACATATGTGGTGGAGCACATGGCTGGTTAAATAGTAGATTAAAATGCAAACGAGAAACTAAATTAATCAATAATTCAACTGATGGAAGTGAAGTAAACACTGCGGCATCATTGCTTGTATTCAGTATGGTGACTATTGAAGACACAGGGTCTGCAGAACGATATGCACACAGCACTACACTGTGATTATATTGTTACTTATACAACACTACAATGTGGTTATATTGTTACTTATACAACACTACACTGTGGTTATATTGTTACTTATACAACACTACACTGTGGATATATTGTTACTTATACAACACTACACTGTGGATATATTGTTACTTATACAACACTACACTGTGGTTATATTGTTACTTAAACAACACTACACTGTGGATATATTGTTACTTATACAACACTACACTGTGGTTATATTGTTACTTATACAACACTACACTGTGGTTATATTGTTACTTATACAACACTACACTGTGGTTATATTGTTACTTAACACTACACTGTGGATATATTGTTACTTATACAACACTACACTGTGGTTATACTGTTACTTAAACAACACTACACTGTGGATATATTGTTACTTATACAACACTACACTGTGGTTATACTGTTACTTAAACAACACTACACTGTGGTTATATTGTTACTTATACAACACTACTGTCACGGTGAGAAGGCGGAATCGCCACCAGAGGGCATCCGCGAGAGCACCTGACACACGTCACACCCTTACCTGGCATAGGCGCACACCCACAACTAGCACGTCACTCCCCCTCACAATCACCCGAATACTAGACACCTGTGCACGGTATTTGGGTATGCTTCTTAAGCTCGCAGGTCCTGTCGTCCAGTGCTGCGCATTGGCCCTCCTTGGAAGACTACGCTACGCTACCAGAGGAAATACGCTGTACCTGAACGACGCCTGTGGGACTCTCTTACATTGTTTAAGCTAATTCAGTTTACTAGGCATACTTGCCTTTATTTGTGTTGAGCCCTTATAAGAGTATGGATATCAATAAAGAAGGAAGCTCGCTACCCTCGCCTCCTGCTGTCTGCCTCAATCCGTTACAGAATGCGCAGCCTGAGGCAGCAGGTGGCAGCGGGCCTTCTGCTATAGAAGTCCTAAATGCTCAAGGCGCACTGTTGGAACAGCATCACCACGAGATGGGTGAGTTACGAAATTTAATGCGTACGCTGACTACGACTGTTCAAGTATTATCGCAGCAGGCTAGTCAAAACCCCGCCCCACGACTGGAAGGGGTAAGACTACCCTTGGCACCCCCAGAAGCCTACGATGGAGACCCCGAGAAATGCGAGGGATTCCTGGCTCAGTGCGGTCTCTACTTTCGGTACCAGGAGCACCTCACGGACCAGGCGAAAATCGCTTTCGTGATCTCGCGCCTTAGCGGAAAGGCACTGGCTTGGGGCCGCGTTACTGGCGGGTGAGTCCCCGCTATTGTCAAATTATGAGACATTCTATAATGAAATAAAAGAAGTGTTTCATCACCCACGTCAAGGAAGGGCGTGCGGGCAGACCCTGTTGACAATGAAACAGGGAAAGAAAACAGCGGCCGCATTCGCTCTGGAATTTCGCACTGTTGCTGCGGAACGGGTGGAATGATGCGGCGCTTACGGACGCCTTCTTGGCCGCTTTAAAACCCCAACTGCGCGCGGAATTAGCGTGCAGGCAGGAAGGCGAGTCATTCAATTCGGTTGTCCGTATGTCGATAATCTACGATCGGCTCCTGCAAGAGAGAAATACTCCCGGAGGAAAGACGAGAGTCTTGCGACTGAGATCGCCTCCGAGAGAACTAAGGACCTGGAGAGGACCGAACCGATGCAGTTAGGAGCAGCCGAGCCTACTGAGGAGAACCACCCGAATCAAACGGAGGAACAACTCGGGTGAGTAGATCCCAGTTGGCTCAGTTGCTTACAATAAAAGTGACTATTACTTACCACGGGAATTGTGTTGGAGTTTATGCCCTAGTGGATTCGGGAGCATCAGGAAACATGATGGGAGCGGACCTGGCGCGGAGGATGCGGTTACCCCTGGAAAACTTGGAGAGGCCACGGAAAGTGCGGGCGCTGGACGGCAGGCCTGTGGGCGGCGGAGTAGTGCGCCACCACACACCCCCCCCTCACTCTCACTGTTCAAGGGCACTCCTCCTCACAAGTTTTTTGCGTTCTTCCTGATTTAACATACGATCTCACACTAGGTCTTCCGTGGTTCAGACAGTTTCACCCCATCATCAATTGGCACGACGGACACATCTCCCATTGGAGTGCTCCCACGTTAAGCTCACATAGTCACGCCCCCTTTCTGTTAACGTCCACCACCATCGAGAGTCCTAGCGTGGCGAATGCCATGAAGATTCCTCCCGAATATCAGGATCTGGCCGAAGTATTCAGTCCCACCAAGGCTATGCAGCTCCCTCCGCACCGCCCCTGGGACTGTAAAATAATACTGAAAGAAGGCAGTGTTCCCCCGAGAGGAAGAGTTTATTCTCTGTCACTCGAAGAAGAGAAAGCCATGCAGCAATATGTCCGGGAGGCATTAGCGCAGGGCTATATCGTCCCCTCTACCTCGCCTGCCTCAGCCAGCGTGGTCTTTTGTAAAAAAGAAGGACGGTGGTCTGAGGCCGTCGTAGATTATCGAGGACTCAATTCCCTCTTGGTAAGCTACGCCTACCCACTGCCTCTAGTGCCTTCGGCGCTGGAGCAGTTAAGGGAGGCGGTGATCTTTACCAAACTGGATTTACGCAGCGCCTATAATCTCATCCGCGTACGTGCAGGGGATGAGTGGAAGACGGCGTTTAGTACCCGCTCCGGGCACTATGAGTACCGGGTCTTGCCGTATGGCTTGGCATCGGCTCCGTCGATCTTTCAGGCGTTCATTAATGAAGTTCTACGCGAATACCTGAATAAATGTGTTATCGCTTACATTGATGACATTCTCATTTATTCTTCATCCGTAGAACAACATATGCATGATGTACGGGCCGTCCTCCGCACTCTCCTCCGCAATCATTTGTATTGCAAACTGGAGAAGTGTGAGTTCCATCTACAGGAACTAAGCTTCCTGGGCTATACCATCAAGCCGGTTCCGTGCACATGCAGTCCAGCAAGGTAAAGGCGGTGACCGGATGGAACCGTCCTCACACACGACGCGAGCTGCAGCGCTTCCTCGGCTTCGCGAACTTCTATAGGAGGTTCATCCGGGGATTTAGCTCTATCGCGAAGCCGCTAACGGACTTGCTGCGTGGTGGACTCAAAAGTCTGGCCTGGACAGAGGAGGCTGAGAGGGCTTTCCAAGATCTGAAGCAGGCTTTCGTCACCGCGCCTGTTCTTCACCAGCCCGATCCCACGAAGCCCTTCATTGTGGAGGTGGATGCTTCCGACGTGGGAGTGGGGGCGGTGCTGTCCCAGCGGCTCAAAAAGGTAGCCTGCTAAGACCGATTGCATTTTTCTCACGAAAATTGTCTTCAGCAGAACGAAACTATGGAGTGGGGGACAGAGAGCTGCTGGCGATGCGGCTAGCGTTCGAGGAGTGGAGGCACTGGCTAGAGGGAGCCAGGCACCCGTTCTTGGTTCTGACAGATCACAAGAACCTCGAGTACCTGCGAACCACAAAACGTATGAATGCCCGACAAGCACGCTGGTCATTGTTTTTCTCACGCTTCCAGTTTCAGGTCACGTATCGTCCAGGAGAGAAAAACACTCGTGCCGACGCACTATCACGTTCATTCCCGGCAGTGCGGACGCGACCAGTGAGGAGCCAGTCTTACCCCCTCAGTGCTTTGTCGGAGCTGTTAATTGGGAGATCGATAGAGCCATCGAAGCCGCTAATCCTCATCCCAATTGCCCTCCGCACCGCAGGTATGTGCCCCCCGCGCAGCGCACCGCTCTAATACAATGGGCACATACTTCACTAGGCACAGGCCACCCCGGATCTACAAGAACATCTCAGCTCCTGGGCGCTCGCTATTGGTGGCCCGGGATGCACAGTGACGTCCTGCGTCATGTGGGGTCCTGTGCTGTGTGTGCGCGCAGCAAGGTGCCGAGGACGCCGCCCGCGGGAAGCTGCTTCCCTTGCCTATACCCAAACAGCCATGGACGCACATAGCCATCGATTTTATCACTGACTTGCCAGTGTCAGAGGGGAATAACACTGTCCTCGTAGTGGTAGATCGTTTTCCAAGATGGTGCGTTTCCTACCCCTGCCCGGATTGCCGACTGCCTGGGAGACGGCCGATCTCCTGTTCAGGCACGTGTTCAGGCAATTCGGATTACCCGAAGACATCGTGTCTGACAGGGGCCCGCAGTTCACATCGCGGGTCTGGCGTGAGTTCCTGTCAAAACTGAACGTGACCGTCAGTCTCACGTCAGGATACCATCCCCAGGCTAACGGGCAGGTGGAAAGGGTGAATCAGGAACTTGGACGATTCCTGAGGGCGTATTGCAGTGAACATCAAGAAGCGTGGTGCTCACTGCTGGCATGGGCGGAATATGCCCAAAACTCACTCACTCAGGCCAGCACGGGAAAAACTCCGTTTGAGTGTGTTTTTGGAAGACAACCACCGCTGTATCCCTGGAACGTTGCCACTTCCGACCAGCCTCTCATTGAGGACTGGTGTAAGAGGAGTGAGAGCGTCTGGGAGGATACGCATCAGAGATTGCAGACAGCGGTGCGAAGGTTTCAAGAAAAGGCAGACCGTAGAAGATCCAACGCGCCGAATTATAAAGTAGGTGACAAGGTGTGGATCTCTACGAGGACGGTAGACTGGGAAGCCCAGGTAAGCTGCAAGCCCGCTACGTGGGGCCATATACGATCACGCAATGCATAAATGGTGTAACGTTCAAGGTGGCCTTACCAGAGAATCGAAGAGTTTCAGGGCTTTCCATGTCTCCGCTCTGAAGCCATATACCGCGGGACCACTTGGAGAGGGCGAAGGACAGAATCCCCGTCTCCAGTGATGCTTGATGGCGGCCCAGTCTATAAGGTAAACAAGCTCCTTAACTCCAGGTACCGTCTGAGGGGTCTCCAGTACCTGGTGGACTGGGAGGGCTATGGGCCAGAAGAAAGGAGTTGGATTCCGGCAGCACAGGTGCTGGATCCCTCCTTATCGCCGACTACCACCGCGAATTCCCTAATCGGCCAGCTCCGCGACGTCCGGGGCGACCTAGTGTCCGTCGCCGGGAGGAATCATGAGGGAGGGCTCTGTCACGGTGAGAAGGCGGAATCGCCACCAGAGGGCATCCGCGAGAGCACCTGACACACGTCACACCCTTACCTGGCATAGGCGCACACCCACAACTAGCACGTCACTCCCCCTTCACAATCACCCGAATACTAGACACCTGTGCACGGTATTTGGGTATGCTTCTTAATTCCAGTGCTGCGCATTGGCCCTCCTTGGAAGACTACGCCACGCCGCTACCAGAGGAAATACGCTGTACCTGAACGACGCCTGTGGGACTCTCTTACATTGTTTAAGCTAATTCAGTTTACTAGGCATACTTGCCTTTATTTGTGTTGAGCCCTTATAAGAGTATGGATATCAATACAACACTACACTGTGGAATATTGTTACTTATACAACACTACACTGTGGTTATACTGCTGTCTGCCTACACTGTGGTTACAACAACACTACACTGTGGATATATTGTTACTTATACAACACTACACTGTGGTTATATTGTTACTTATACAACACTACACTGTGGTTATATTGTTACTTATACAACACTACACTGTGGTTATATTGTTACTTAAACAACACTACACTGTGGATATATTGTTACTTATACAACACTACACTGTGGATATATTGTTACTAATGCAACACAACACTGTGGTTATATTGTTACTTATACAACACAACACTGTGGTTATATTGTTACTTATACAACACTACACTGTGGATATATTGTTACTTATGCAGCACTGCACTGTGGTTATATTGTTATTTATACAACACAACACTGTGGTTATATTGCTACTTGTTGGAGTTGCAATACGCCCCCCATATACTGTAAACATACTGGCAAATCATTGATATGGGATGGTTTGATGAGCCTGCACTGTTCTGACCAAAACGCTACATTTGTTGGATGTTAAATGAATGCCACAATTCCTACAGATATCTACACACCCCCATGGGGCAGTGTCAGAGACTGGTAAATATGCTCACACCAAACTGGAGTTTGTTACAGAGCTATCTGCATATTCAGTGTAAGCTGGTACATCACCCCAGGCCAGGTACATTACACCTAAGACTATAAAGAAACCCAGAGATTGAACGTTCACGGCACATGCTCTAAACATGCTCTGTGTTCCAAAGAGAACAGAGCACTAGGGTTCTGGTTTAATGTCTGTGTTGAGCTACGGGGTCAGCTCCAGCGATTCCGCTCCAGCGATTCTACTCCAGCGATTCTGCTCGATAAGAGAAGACTCTGGTCTAGAGAACATGACGTCTGTGGGAGCTGATCGAGCTGGAGAAGGCATGATCTACAGTCTCATCAGGCTCAGAGATATTCACTGAATCTCTCTCCATTCCTCTCCCCTCCCCATCTCTGTCTCCATCTGTCTGTCTCTCCTTCACACACACACACACACACAAACACACACACACACATAGGCTGTCAGACCTAAGGTTAACGTTTGCTTCCTGAGAGTGTCACCTTTGTTTTAAAATGAGCAGGGGACCCGGCAGGACTAGCAGGCATGAGGCATTTAAACTGGAGAACAGAGGTGAATCTGACATGAGGATCCAGTGCACAGATATACCCTAAGAGCAGTGCTGGGACTTAGAGGATAAAGACTATGATTAAAAATCTGAAACTTGTATGAAAAGCATGTAGTTATGAAAAGTGTGTAACTACTAAGTCTTAAGGAAACATCCAGCTTCAGGTTCGGGGTTAATTAATCTTGTACAGCAGCAATATCAAAACATCCAAACTACGACCTCACCCCTACCCCCCCACTCCCAAGATGTTTCTGTGGAGTAACTGCTGGGTTGCTGGATGGGTGCTTGCTTTTCCGCACACTGCAACCCTGTATAATTTTGTAGGAACTCCGGTGCAATAAATGTCCTGCGACATTTATCTGACTAACGAGTTCAATCCACTTTGCTGCCACTATGTTATTCTCTGCCAGTCCTCTATGGAGCATGTGTGTCATTCTGGGGTTGGAGCCTGCTCGACCGTGTGCGCGTGTGCATGTGTGTGTGTGTGTGTGTATTCAGGGGGAACATTTGAAGCCTTTCATTTTGAACTGAAGGGCTGAGAGGGAACGTGACCTCTCGACACTGAGCTGAAGCCACGACTGCAAAGCACTCCAGTTTACAGCCTGACCCATCTCCCCGCGTCAGGAGCCCCTGCTGTCCAGCGGGGCAAAGCCCCCACGGAGAGCAGTGACACAGGGCTGCCGGCGAGAGGGTGGGGGAGGGGGAGGGGCAGAGACGCAGGCCAGGGGGCGGGGGAAGGGGCGGGAGTGGGGCGAGGGGGCGGGGAAAGGGGAGGGAGTGGGGCGAGGGGGCAGGGCAATGTGGTCGCTGGGAACCCTCATATGCGCACACGCACACACTGTGACTTGTTGGGTTGTTAAAAAGAATTTGATTCCATTTCAAAGGGCCAATTTGAAAAGAAGGTTTTGTGGCAATGCCCAATAACCTCAGGTCTGTTCCTGCCACTGTACATCTGCTCTTGGCCGGAGGGTCTACACAAAACTGCATCTACTGCAGACGGTGGATTTGCTGGATAAAGATAGCCTAGTCTGATTCAGCGCAATAAAAGATTTAATCATCACGGTTATTCAAACTGAAACACACCAGTACTGCACTTTACCCACTGAGACGGTGAGTCCTTATTGGCATTGGCTCATCTAACTGACACGCGTGATGTCAGCAGACGTGTGTAAAAGGGAGTAGACGCCCCACATCCAAGCATGCTGTCCGCAGTAAAAGCCCCTCTGTGATGTCAGAGGAACGTGTGAAACGGGCAGGGCCAAGACGCTGGCAGACACAGCCCATTCTTACAGCACAGAACACAAGCTGCTGAAAACTGATACAAGAGGGAGAGAGAGAGGGAGAGGGAAAGAGAGAGAGGGGGGAGAAAGAGAGAGAGAGGGAGAGAATGTTTGAGAACTGAAAGAGAAAAAATGTGAAAGCAAGAGAAACATAGAGAGAAAATGTGAGGACGAGAGAGAGGGAGAGAGAGAGAACTGAAAGAGAAAATGTGAAAGCAAGAGAAACAGAGAGAATGGGAGAGTGAGAGAGAAACAGAGAGAGAAAATGTGAGGATGAGAGAGAGGGAAAGAGAGAAAACTCAGCAGCACTCCCTGTTTGCATTGCATGTCCAATCACCACTCAGTGCTGTCATCCCTGTTATTGAACGGCGTGGCAGCCAGTCATTCCAAACACACATAACTGTCTCAGCACACATCAAAGAGTGGAGGCTTTCAGAACAGCCACGCATCAGCACGAGTGACAACTCCACAATGCCTCATGCTATTATGCCTCCTCGGGCAAGCAATTAAGCAATTTCGGCACTTGAGAACCACATTGGGGGGGGGGGGGGGGGGGGGTGTTCGCGCGCATATGTGGGGGGGATGTTTGAGGATGATGAAAACATGCGGATTCTTTTCACCTTGCTCTCCAGGAGAGCGATTTCAGCTTGGACTAGAAATATCCTTCCACAGCACATAAAGTCTCCTGCTACGCACTACACTCACGCATGATCTACTTTCCCCCTCACGTCCAAAAATAAACGGGCGAGGGAGGCGTGTGCAGGCTGGAGTTCGCTACGCACCACCGCTGCTCCCCTACACACACCTCTCCACAGCCCGGAACCACGACAGCTCCAAGTTGAACTCCTCGGTGCATGCTGGGTAGAACCCTTCGCCACGCTGTGTAGATCTCGTATTTAGGCCAGTAACGGGACCGGCATAATCACATTTTTAAAGTGATCGGCACAAAACATGAGCTTTGAATGGGGTGTTTTAAATAACTGTGTTTTAAATAAGGGTGATTTAAATGAAGTATGTTTTAAATAAGGGTGTCTGACCAGTGTTCATCACTGTAGTGCACGGTTCTAGGGTCAAAGCAAGAGCAGTCCACGTCTGGTCATTAGGGGTTTGTGAGCGTGAGCAGTTGAGGTGGGTTTACACTTAAGCTGAAACAATGTGCATTACTACACCGTGATCGAGCAAAGTCGCTAAAGCAACACACAGCCGATGCTTTGAACACCAGTTCTATTCGGAACAAGTGACACCGACTTAAGAACTCGCAGACCTTTAAGCAAAGCTAAAAGTGATGCGCGTGTCTCGGCACTGAAGGTGTCCAGAAACCATCAGGAGCACATGGAGCCTCACATCAGGGGCTGAGAGCAGCCTGATAAATCATGACATCTGTGCTGAAGGCCCAATGGAGAAACCTGAGTAGTCCTGAAGGTTTTTTTCTAAATGGTGTGATATGGCACCTTTCTCCAGGCATAACTAATAACCTTTAAAGTAATGACTCAAACACGCTACTCTGCATTTCCAGTCCAGCAAGGGAGAAAAGTTGGACGCAAGAAATAAAATAATTGCTCTTGCAATATGCTAAAAGTGAACCACTTCCCACAACCTTGACCCATTTCGAGTCTTTCTCTTGGCTTGCTGCCTCTCGGAGCGAGAGTGGGGTGACCGAGGTCACATGATGTTCAATTAAAAGGAAAAGTGCAGGCCAGGGCGATTCTGGAGCAATAAACCTGCAAAACAAAGTCAATTCAAGGTGAAGAACAGTACAGTTAAATTATACATCACCTGTGGGGTTCTATAGGCCTAATGCTCACCAGCAAGATGTACACTATAAATCTCTCTTTCTCTCTCTCTCTCTCTCTCTCTCTCTCTCTCTCTCTCTCACTCTCTCACTCTCTCGGAGTGGCAGAATTAATAATTTCTAAAAATATTCTACATAAAGAATTGATTTCTTCTGGATTGATTTCTCTTGGTCTCTCGTTAGTCAGGGGTTTTCATCTTATCCCCCGTATGACAGTAACAGCTGTTCGTTTTCTTTTAGTCAGACACAGAGACACACACAGAGACAGAGACACACACACACACACTCAGAATTTGGAGAGCTCTCGTCAGCACTCTGCAGAGTGCTTCAGGATTCTAAATACTAAACGTAATAACCAAATGAAGAATGAATGAATTGCAACAACCCAGTGTCCCTTATTTGGACGTGTTAGTCATCCTTGCAGAACTTCCTGCTAGCAGTAAGCACTGGACTGACTAGTGTAACACAAGCCCCTCCTATCTCTAACTACACTTCAAAGCAAGTGTTCTCAGAATGTCACATGCGATGTAATATGCCATCCTGGAAGTAGCCTGGAATCTTCTAAACAATTCCGTGGTCAAGATGGCACCAGCGACTGAGAGAGTGAACCCCTTCTCCTCTCTCACCCTGGCACGGCGGGAGGGGTGCACGGATCTCCCTACTGCGCTCCTCCTGCTGCTCACTGAAGCACCAGCTTCTGCTGCCTCACCGCTCACACGCACACACACACACACACACGCACACACACACACACATGTAAACAGCCATGCCACCGAGCGCACCGAGGATGGGAGGCGAGGTCCGTTCTGATGAGGGCGCACTCTGTCAACCTGGACCGTCGGCGACGGAGACACGGGAAGCCACCGTCTCACTCGCGTGGCTGCCGCCCCACGGCCAGGCCCGCCGTCTCGAAGCGCATAATCGATGGCCATTAGAGCCCTTGTGCACCAGCGGCTCTGGGGTCACGGAGACGCGAGCGGGTTAGCGTGCAGGAGGGCCGACGGACATGGCCAGGCCAACGTGGCGACGGCGCGTCCCCCCCCGCCCACGAGATCCTGAATCGACTCGGGTCCCATCCAGCGCCCTTCGGAAAAAAAACTCTTTTGATCTAAATCAGCAGCTGTCCAATTGAGAACTGCAGAACCCCGACAGCGAGTCTGGGTGTCTTAAGCGCAGCTGTGGACCCCGGGCTGGGCTCGGAGTGCCCTAGATCGAAATTGGGTGATAAGTGTATTTCTCAGGCTTTTACTGCACTCCTGAGGGACTAAGGACTCTAGAACAGCCCGCCGAAGGGTGGAGAGACTGCAATTAGCATACTTGTCAGTTATCTTATTCATGCGAATCACCCAATTACACACACTGTGCTCCAAACTGGGGCATGGATTCAATTTAGAGCACATGTTCTGGTAAACAGCCCTAAACAGTTTGCTAATAGAACAGCACAAAGCCTGACACAGGCAGACACATCCGCCGTGGCAAAGCACCTCAGAGTGGGGGCAGGGCTTCAATCCCTTTCAACTCTTTTTCAATCACGCTAGAGATTCACAAGGCGTGGAACATTACTGCGTAAACCCCCCCCCCCCCTGCAATAAGAGTATGATTTCACACTGCAAGCATCATTCGAATGTCCTTTCCTAAAGTAAACATGCGACGCTTCATCGAAGCAGTAGGAAAGAACCACAACCGCTCGCCTCATTCAGAATGAAGTTATCCTGTTTCGTTCAGGGATCGGGCTTCACTCTAATGCGTGCCTCTGAGGTAAGTGCGTTTCGTGTGCGGTTCTGCCTGCTAGCTTCCAGATTTATTCTAGCCTCGGGGCGGCTGAGTCATTACCAATCGCCCAATTTGCTCCTGCTCGTTTCTAGGTCTGTGCTGCCTCAAAGGTAGGCACTTCATCCAACCCGCTCCTGTCAAAGCCCAAGCTGAAACGTATGCAAGCTGTACATCTCATTGGACTGCCTCTGACCCCCGTTCACTGTCTGAATAAAATTACAAAAAGGGGATAAAGGCAGAAAGATGTGCTTGGCCAGGATGGCGCCCTCTGCTGGCTCTCAGGGCAAGTGCTCCTCAGGTGTGGGGTGGACACCTTCTCCTTTATACTTTAAAAAGGGCTGAACAGTCAGATGAAGATGGCTATAAAAGAGCCTGTGCCAATGCAACAAAGTCAGCAGTAATCCCAAAAGGAATTCAAACACACACACACACACACATGTGCAGGCATGCACGATCACACACCCCGATATAAGGGGAGGAGCATCAGACTCCGTAAACCAGTAAACTAGGCAATGCAACCCACGTTCACTGCTCCCACCTGAAGGCAATAATCCCAGCCTGCTCACACGTGACTGCGTCAATCCCAGCCAACTCACACTTGAGTGTGAAAATCCCAGCCTGCTCACAGTGTGATAATCCCAGTTTGCTCACACGTGAGTGGGATAATGCCAGCCCGCTCACACCTGAGTGTGATAATCCCAGCCCGCTCACACCTGAGTGGGATAATCCCAGCCTGCTCACACGTGAGTGGGATAATGTCAGCCTGCTCACACGTGAGTGCGATAATCCCAGCCTGCTCTAGTCAGGGAGGGAAAGAGGCAGAGAGAGAGGGTGAGTGGGAAAGGGAGAGAGAGAATTGAGAGGGACTGACTGTAGGTGGGAACATCATTAATCATGGCTGCCCTCTCCTCTCTACAAAGCACTGCCAGGAACTGGGCAGTAATTCCAAATGATTTGTCATGCCTTCTTGTAATTCAAAAAATACTGTTAACAAATAAATAACAGCTTGCTTTATATCTTTTGATTAAATGACTTTTAGTAAAGTATTCACAAACGCAATTTTAGGAAACAGCTTTCATAAGGGCCACAGGAACATCATTGCTCTGAGTTTGCATAATAACACAGACCACAAGCAACAAGAAAGCCCCTATTTCTCAGAAGTCATCAGAGTCCTTGCGTCTCTAGACTGGGTCAGTCCAATAACCCATGGCAGAGATGAGCAGAGACCATTCTGTTGTTGACGATTCACCAGCGAGGACCATAATTAAGGGTAATGGCACGATAATGGTTCAGGCAATCGTGGGATTCGATTCATCCTGTTTACCAAAGTCAGTGAGCAGTTTGCGTCTTTGTAGTTAACTGCTCCGATGTCACACAAGTCGATACTACATAACCATGAGAAATGAGTACATCCATTTCCTATTAATTACAAACTGTTAATGGACAAAAAGTTCTGGCCTGAGCCTCTGAGAAGAATTCAGCCATGACACTATGGCAACCACAGCTGTGCAGGCTGTGTGAAAACGCAAAGCAGGCGGAGGTTTGTGTGATGGAGCAGGTGGAGCGGGCGGTGGTTTGTGTGTGTTTAACAGGACTGAGAGGGCTGCCTCTATGCTCCTGACATGTGAGAAATAGGAACTCTTGCGTTTGCTGTTGGCTCTGTTGCCCAAACAGTAAACAGGTCAATAAGCCATCATTATTGGCCTTCACGGTCGGCCGGCCGCAAATCGACTGCCCGCGGGTCTATTTGAGGGATTAAGAGGAGGCAGCAATGCCATTTCGGAAGACGCGACGACGCAGTTTGTCTCCCGTCCCTCCTCGGAGCGGCGTGCGTAGCGCTGAATGGAGGGGCCGGGCTCTCTCTGGTCTCCGCGCTGCCCGGGGACAGGCACGGCAACAGCGACATCCCATAATCCTGTCGCCCGGAGCAAAAAAGGGGGAGCGCGGTTTATTTGGGTTGATGTCCTTGGAAACGACCTCTGCCGCTCGTGTGCAATCTCTGCCTGTCCAAGACATCGGAGACATGAACGTTCTTGGAAAATGTGACGGAGGCTCAGTGTAGTTACACAGCGCCGGGGCTTCGGGTGTCATCACGTTGGCGTCATCGCGACTCTTCAATCTTATTTTGTGCGTGACGTTTCCCTCACCCGGAGCGGCGTTCTCCAGGGAGCACCCCCAGGCTTTCGGAAGAACAATACCTGTCCCTGTCCGCCGGGAAACACTCGACTGTTTTACGGCTTACGGCGCGTCACCGCAGGAGAAACCTCAAGTATTCTTTTTGGTCATAATTCGAAGAGCTTACAACAAATCATTCCTGCAAGACGTCCTGCCCTTGCAGACACTCCCCCCCCACAACGAGCGAGCAACCATTCCCATACAGATGAGCCCGGCGCTAGAACCCGACCGGCCGCACCAGAACCCCAGAGCCAGGCGGCCTGTGCAGAACTCATAATGCCCCCTGCAAGTTCAAAGGATGTCTGTTGTTTCAATCGACTGTCTCGAGCAATGCCGGCTGCCTCTGCTACAAACTGGCATTAGGAATGCACGGCATCGATACAGGCCGAGGGGGCTGCAGAACCACACCAGAGCTTCCAGTGAGCGAGACCTACAGACGCTGCACTGGGAGAGGAAGCTGGAGTGGCCAGCATATTTCATTCAAGGGTGAAGCTCAAAAAGGACTGTGAGGGGGAAAAAAAAGAGTCAGTCAGTCAATATGGCTTTAATACTGCAGCAGCTCTCTGGGAGAGCACCTCTGATTTGCCGATATGATTTTATTATCTCCCACACTTGTGTACAAGGTGCTGCCTGGCTGGATGCTGGGATTAATAGGAGGAGTGAGGCGAGGGCTCATCTTGAAGGGTTGATGGCTCTCTGACAGGTGCTGATGGATGGCAGGTACTGGCACCACACACACACACATACACACACACACAGCCTGCTTGATGTATTGTGAGATGAGACAGACACACAAAAGCTGTGGGGGCCACCATGCACAGCCCATTGGCAAGGTGAGCTCACCCCCCCCCCCCCACCAGGGGAGTGGTTCTGTAGTATGGCATGTGAGCAGAAAGACACACACACACAGAGACACACACGCATGCACGTGCACACACACACACACAGACACATACACACAGACAGACACAAAATCACTTATCATCTGTGTGAGAGGCTGTTTGTGCTGAACAGAGCCATTTCTTCGTGTGTAGATAAAGGATGAAAAGTATGAAATATAAATACTTCTTAATACAAATCATACATTTGTAAATATATATTGTAAATATATATAATGTGTGTATGTGTGTGTATATATATATTATAAACTATATTATATTCACCCTGCAAATGTCATTTTGTTTGCAATGTAAATTTCACTGAGATGACTATAGCAGATCAACAGATTAACAGATCCTCTTAGACACAAGATTTTAAAAGGTCAATTTTCTGATAATTGGATCATTTTCTTATCCAATTGCTTTAAGTACCATTCAGTAAATTAGTATTTTCTCGTATAGTTCAGTCAGGTAGTTCCCTCTTTCTTACAAGCAAATTTTGTTTATGTGTAGTATCAATATATTTCTTTCACATTTAGAAGATATTTGGTGCTGCATATTAAACTGAGTGCTACAGATCTTGGTCACGGATTAAACAGCTTTGGTGCTGAAAACCACACTTTCTAAAGTATCTTGACTATATATTTTCCAAGAAGGATTATTCCACTTTCCTTGAAACTTTTCATGGGAAAGTGATACTATTTATTGTTAATACATAAAACATTTTAAGATGTTAGATTACTTCATCGTGTGATATTTGTTATAGATCATTCTCACTGGCCATAATATAATGTTATGCAGTTTAATTAGATATATAGTTGCACTGTGTTGACTCCTTTTCATTGGGGACAAGTAATTAACAAGTTAGAGCTGAACTAATTTCTCATGTCTGCTTGTAGCATTAGAAAACCATAAAGCAAATCTCGGCTAATCCCATCTGAAACAGGACTGGACAGATTGCAGAAAGAAATGCTACATACAAAGGAATATATAAAAGAGTGCAATACAAATTAATTGAAATCATTAGGCACTTTGATGTGATGGTGAGAAATTTCAGAAATGTCAGTTTTCAAATATGGCTGTTGGAAAAAGACAACAAATGACTGAAATTGAGAAGTGGATGTTCAGACAGATCACCAGAAACAGTGCAGATGACACTGTAGAAACAGCATGGGTGAGACTAGAAACAGCGTAGGTGACACTGTAGAAACGGACACTGTACCTTTCAACTCACATAATATTGAATATTTAATATTTCATTCAGTGGATTTGTCCACTGTTAGAAGTGTAAGAATCTTCATTTATAGAAAATTATTTCATGATGGAGTCATAAAACAATGCACATTAAGACTTTCCCATTAAATAAAATTCATGACAAATTTTAAATAATATTCTTATATTTTCTTGGGAAAATATACAATCCAATATATATATATATATATATATATATATATATATATATATATATATATATATATATATATATTTGGTGCTACATTGATTTGAGTGCTACAGACAATGCTGAACACTGTTTTTGGATTGGCTATTGGATATATATATATATATATATATTTATATATATATATATAACACTGATATATATATATATATATATATATATATATATATATATATATATATATATATATATATATATGTGTATATATGTTACTATATACTATATTAATCACATTTAAATGTGATTGAAATATAGTATATAGTAACATATACTACACAGACACAAAACCTGGTTGCAAGAATAATTTTTTAAGCAAAAATGGTTTATTAATGACCCATGTCTATGGGTACATGCTGGGTTAGGGTTTCATAAGGCAACATCTGTATGGGTACATGCTGGGTTAGGGTTTCATAAGGGGTTTCATAAGGCAACATCTGTATGGGTACATGCTGGGTTAGGGTTTCATAAGGCAACTTCTCTATGGGTACATGCTGGGTTAGGGTTTCATAAGGCAACATCTGTATGGGTACATGCTGGGTTAGGGTTTCATAAGGCAACATCTGTATGGGTACATGCTGGGTTGCTGGGTTAGGGTTTCATAAGGCAACATCTCTCTTATGGGTACATGCTGGGTTAGGGTTTCATAAGGCAACATCTGTATGGGTACATGCTGGGTTAGGGTTTCATAAGGCAACTTCTCTATGGGTACATGCTGGGTTAGGGTTTCATAAGGCAACATCTGTATGGGTACATGCTGGGTTAGGGTTTCATAAGGCAACTTCTCTATGGGTACATGCTGGGTTAGGGTTTCATAAGGCAACTTCTCTATGGGTACATGCTGGGTTAGGGTTTCTTAAGGCGAGTTAGCTTGAAATGACCCAGTTGCCTACAAATGTTTAACTCCATACTACGTGCCGCATTCATAAACCCCCCTCACAATAGTACATCAAATTAAGCAATATGATTTATAAAGTAGTCTCACAAAATTACATTAATTACAAAAATTAAATGTATGTGTTTAACCATAAGTCTTAAAATACATTTTGTTCATAAAAAATGAGTAATGGACATTATACCAGGTGAATTTATTAACAGAAAACAAATAGAAAAACAACAAAACAGAAAACACAAGATCAAACAAAGGAAAGCTAGGCTATGCTAACAAATGCAAACAGCAATGCTATACTGATGCTAATGACTATATCCACAAGAAATGACAACACAACTGCTAATGCTAAAGCTAATAACAAAAAAAGAGATACACAATAAGCAAACAAGATGAAGGCAAGGTGAAGTGGGATGGAAGTGACATGACAACAAATGCAGAGGCAGAAATTACAGCAGTGGGAACAAATACCAGGAGTCAGAGAGGTGGAGAAGGGGGCGGGCACTGCAGGCACTGCAGGGGCGGGGCCAAGGAAAGAGCATGGCTACATACCTGACAATTCTGTTTCTGAACACTGATTTGATGCATAATAAGTGGTATCTGAGTCCAAGATCAAGACCGTTGTGTGAGAATAAATAAATGACTAACTAGCATGCTATATATACACATTCACATGAGGATAGTTCCTGTTTATCTTGTGAACAATTTGCACTGAATATTAATGTGGTTGCTTACAGTCGTTCTTGTGAGTGCTAAAGGTGCTGAGAGGGACTGCATGTTTCCTATAGACAGAGCACTGATAACAGAACGAATGTGTCCTACAAATGTCTTCAAATGTACAGCACCTGCCCTACAAAATGTACAATACCTGCTTGCCTGTCTACAGAAGCCCTTCTGTCCTCACAGTCAGGCCCTTCGTTTGGCCCCAAGACCACAGAGACGACCTGCAAGCCTTCACCAGCCTTCACTAGCCTTCACTAGCCTTCACTAGCGTTCACTAGAGGGTTATGCAGTAGAAATGTGAATGTGTGGTCTACATGACCAAGCTGTTTCTGTTTGGCTTCATTTTTTAACTTGCGGAGTCTGAACCCCAAATGCCTCATTTCCCATCATGCCTTTCCATCATGGCAGTGAATCACTAGGAAGAAGAATGAGTGGAGGCTGTACAGCGCAGCTGATTTGCACAGTGCTGATTCTATTAATCACCTGGAATTTGAGGACAACAAAAGAATGTTTTAATTTTACAAGCTAAGCATATTCTTCAGGTAAGATATGGGAAGGCTGTTGACAATTCTAGGAGAGGTACTTAATCATTTTGCTTTCCCAGACACGCTTGCAAGCTTTGATTAAGAGTTCATTTGATGAACTGCCTTGTGAATCTATCGCCTTGTGAAAAATTGATCTGATGTTTCTGATGAAGCCTATAGATTTGACCGTCAATTACGTTAACTAACTGCAGTTATTCTGGCCGCATTTCTCACTCCTCTAAGACAGAGTTGCTTCTCTTACGTGCCGGCAAAGGCAGAGAGAGAAATTTAGCATGCGACTATTTAGGTAGTCAAACAGAATAAGTTTACAAAAAAGTAGAGTATTTTAAGTCAAGTAGAGTATTTTAAGTTGAGTATTTTAGGTTAGCTGATTTAGTCCGATGTGATGTGACGACACTGTTACAGTTATTCTTGCTGCTTCGGAGGTCCTGGCTGATGCACTAGGCCAGTGTTTCCAGTGAACACAGACGCATTCTGATAATGGTTCAGTAGGCACTGCACAGCTCTGTGGAACAGCACACTGTGACTGGCCAGCCACGGGGCAGCTGGCAGGGGGAGTGGATGGGGCAGGACCGTCGTCTGGGGCGGGGGCCATGTGTCCTGTGCAGCCCACAATCTCCAACATCTGTGGGCTGAAGGACCACGGCCCATCAGTCAGAAAAGTGAGAAGTTGGTGAGCCGGCTCAGAACCCAATATGGCGACGAACGTGTGGCGTCTAATCACACTCATTAAAGGACATCATTTAACGGGGACAACGGTGCTTCTATTAGCCGGAAGAAAGCAGATGGCGAGCAGTATTTCATCCTGGTTCCTCTGTCTTACTCTCTTCCACTGAGGGGAAGATTTTCAGGTTGAGGACGAAAACGAGCAGGAGTAGAGTGTGTGTAGCACCTGTGCCGGATCTGAGAACGACACAGCGCCATTTCATCATTACTACATGGACAATGTTCATTAATTCACCGCTGCCACCCCCATACCCGCCCAACCTGTGCAGAAGCACACCGAGGGCATATAAAATCAATCCAGCTCTATTTCAAGAAATCTTTGTTAGCTGCAAATAAATTGATTGAGACCTCTTGAACCGACCTGTGTACCGTCTTCTCTCACTATGTTTTGTTTATCTTTGTTTGTTTCCGTTTAAGCGACTCCACTGTGTTGGATCAATCCTGGAGCAGTGTCAGAAAATATCTTACATCAGAAACTGCAATCCATCCTGTCTTGGTAATTGTCCCACCAAGTAGAACAGCCTGGTTTCAGTCTCACTGTCTTCTAAAGAAGAGACCCAGTGTAAGCTACTCAACCAGCAGAGACTCGGGAATAGACTTACCAGAGACAATTAAGTTTCTGACAAGGAAAAATGTTCAAAAGTGAAAATAATATGCAAGACTGTGGACACAACAGAGCAGCGGTTCATTTAGTACTGCCGGAGTGACGGGAATCTCTGGCTATACCATTTTCTTTTTGAACTATTCTCCACTAATTCCTGTAATGTAACAATGCTTTTGAATGGTTTAATGTCTTGCTCATCTTATTTATGTGTGTTTAATTTTTCATTCAGGTCAGCTGGGTTTTTTCCATAGAAATAAGACATAAATGTAAAACATCTAACCAGAGATAGCCAGCGAGAAGTGCCCACTAATGGACTGCATTCCTGGGATCCCGGAGAAAAGGCCTTAATTTATCAAATTCTCATTAAATTTCCTCGGAGGGTCGTGACTGAGGGACACACACAGGCGACATACATTATTAACGTGGAAAAGCTGCTGTTTGTAATGCAGACGGCGTAACGCGCCATGTTTGTCCTTGGTAGAAAGTGGCTCTTAAAGTCTGTTGATTAGGTTCAGATAGTCTGTCATCCACACATCTGACTCATCAAGGCTCTTTCACAACCGCATCGGTAATCCACAAACAACACAAACTCGCAGTTCACATGCCAACCATGCCCCGCCCACCCCCCCCCCCCACCCCCACCTCCCCCCGCCCGCCCCCTCCCCGAGCATCAGAAACAGACTTCAAACTACTAAGGCAAAGTAAGCAACCACGCTAGGGAACACGAATCCTCTCAATGGGGGATTATTCTGAAGAGTAACTGTGTTCCCTCCCATAACAATATCAAACGAATGCATTTCACAGAATCATGACAGAGTTCAGAAAGTGCCCAGTGTAATCTCATTAGGCTCAGTAACATCAAGTTTAATTTACTCGTGTAAACCCAGTATTCTTGCCTTTTATGAGCCCCTCCGTTCTCTTAAAGGCGGACTCGCTGCGTTTATATTACCATTACCCTATTGTTATAGAGCCAATGAAGAGGCATCTGTCACATATCTGTTTTATGATGAAACCAACATTACTCACTGCAATCCTACCATAACACTTCACTGAGTATATCAATATTTAATTTATTCACTACCCCAACAGTAAATAAAAAAAATGCATGTTACAGTTGTACAAAATTACACTGAATAAAAAGAGCAACTCAGAAACTCCCAGAATTCCCTCCTGTCTAATGCAGCGTGCCGGAGTGTGTGCAGTAGTCCCTCCTACCCCAGTGCAGGAGTCTTTAGCATGCAGCTCAGTATCAATAGCAGATTAAGGCACTGTGTCTTTACAAAGAGCTTCACTTGCTCCAGATTAGTGCCCCGTGGGGGCGGGGCTTTCCTGCCCTGCTGAGAGCAACGTGCACTGCCTACAGCTCCTCTCTCCCACGACTTCGCTTAAGTGCTTAACATACGAACCTCCGCCATATAGTTCACGCTTGCAGCTGAAGCTCTCCTGGGCAAAAATCGCTGAAGCGACCCGTACATAGATGGGTGAGCTAATGAAGACGGCGCAGGCAGGTAGGACCAGGGTCCCCGGCGTGGCACTTGCCGCCGGAAACGAGAGCATCGAGTTCAAAACCCGTGATGTTCCTGAAACCTGTGAAAACACCGAATCTGCCACCCAGAGGGATCAATTAAAACCATGATATGTAATCTGTTGTGTGCGCACACACACACACACACACACCTACACACGCACACAGAGGATCGCATTTGGAGAGAGAGAGAGAGTCAGACAGAGAGAGAGAGAGAGAGAGAGAGAGAGTCAGACAGAGAGAGAGAGAGAGAGAGAGAGAGAGAGAGAGAGAGAAAGAGAGAGACAGTGAGAGAGAGACAGTGAGGAGGGGGTAGTTATCGCTGTCACCCCTCTCAGTGGAGCCTCAGTAAAGTGGAACCTCATCCGAATGCAAAGCAGTGAAAAAAACAACCAAACAAACAAGAAAACAGCAGCCTTTCAAATGAGGGGAACCCTGCTCTCCTAATGCCTGCGTTCCAAACGAGGGGAACCCTGCTCTCCTAATGGCTGCGTTCCAAACGAGGGGAACCCTGCTCTCCTAATGCCTGCGTTCCAAACGAGGGGAACCCTGCTCTCCAAATGGCTGTGTTCCAAACGAGGGGGAACCCTGCTCTCCTAATGCCTGACTCAGTTTTGCATACTCCATGTTTTTCTTCCCAAAACAATGGGTGATGAGAGACCACTGTAAACAAACCTTCAAAAGCCCTTTCATGAGGTGCACACCTTGAGTCACACGCATTAGAACAAGCAGGTTGGCCAGTATGTCGTCAACACTCAGACCCTCACAGGAAGCTGATGTCTGTCTGTCCTCCAGTGGGGATGATGTAATGGGCCGAAACTCCTCAGATTGGGTCATAGACATATGGTACTGATGAACAGTGACAGAAAGACAAGTCACTGATTCCATCGAAACTTTATGCAAAACGTGACCACAGACCTGCCAGACCTTCCTGCCTACTGGGGGCAAATTGTGTTCTTCCACTTGATTTCAGCCTCATCCGCCATTAAGAATTTCTCCTTCATATACACAACCCCTTTAGTGTGTGTGTGTGTGTGTGTGTGCGTGTGCTTTCTGAGCAGAAAGGTTCACCTCACTAATTGCTCTAATGTGACGACTACACCCAGAGAGGCACCGGTGCCTGGCTGGCCTGCCGGCGGACATGAGCACCGCTGGAGAAGGTCACTAACGGGGCTCTCTGGAGGCAGCCAATCACATCTCCTTCCCATTACTCCATGTGAGGAAGGCGACTGGCTCTGATACACTCCACTGCAGTGTCAGTCCACAAAGACCTGGTGCTGGTAGCATTAGAGCAGCAAACATTCCAACATTATATCAGGGCCTAATTTGTGTATGTGAGACAGGGAATCAGAAGTGACATGTATATCAGCTAATTACTTGTGTTTATCAGAAGTCCTGAACCGAAGAGAAGACGCCTTCCTGAATTTTAATCTTTTTTCCCCCACATGCATCTCTCGTGTTTGGGCTACTAATGTAGGAGAAGGTGTAGGAGCACTTGTTGTGAATTCTCAGGGCTTGTACACACAAAAATAAAAAAATTAAAAAAAACTCTGGCAAACCAGCAAGAAAACAGAGTGCACAAAGCATGAGAAAGGATCCCAGACGTGAGGAGTGACTTATTAGGGAAGGAGAACACAGACTTGAGGGAGATGTTGACCCACAGTGATCACGTGGCGGAGCAGATTCTTCAGCTGTTTTTTGTGAAGACAAATAAGTTGTCTCCCGATTTCCATCCTTTACATTTTGTGGAACTAAAGAAAATCACATCCAGAGCTTAACATCACATGGGAGTCCAACTCAAAACGTCCCTAACAGACCACGGCCATCTTTGTTTGCATATTAATGCATGTAGGGTTAAGACCTAAGTCGCTGTTATACAATACAGCATCCAGTGAAAACCCAGACTTAAAGTAATTTACCTGGCATTAGCATCATCAACAAGATAAAGGGTCAGGATATACAGGCAGCCTCAACTTAGAATTTGGATTCCTTTAGAAAACGTTGTTGACTTTACTGAAAACGAATTATACTATTTAGTTCCCATTTAAACACTTATTTAAACATTTGTCGGGAAGTTGCATAAAAAAAGGTGAAGATCAAATCAGTTCCACAGAATTACAGCACTAGTACACACATACACACCCCTAACACAAGTGCAGTGATAGCTCTTTCCCTTAGCACGGCTATGTCCGGGTGCAGCCCTACCGAGCTGACATTAGCACTTGCACACCACCGGCGGCATCCGAACTAGCCGCCCCGTACCGCCCCGTACCGCCCCGTGCCGCCCCGTGCCCGGCGAGCTGGGGAAGGTCTGCCAGGGAGCATCATTAAGAGCCAGCTGCTGAGTGAACGCTGCCTCTAGCAGTCAGAGAGAACACATCCAGCTCCCCGTAGAGAGAGCGCAAAGTCAGAGTAACAGGGCTCTCTGTGCCCGCACTAGAGTCCCGCGCTGTAGTCCCGCGCTCCAGAGGCCCGCCGGTGCTCTACACGCCGACACACAACACCTCCGCCCCTCTCGGGAGCTCACGCACCCCACAAAGCGGACATGTAGCTGTTCTATACGTCCACCGAGGAGAAAAACACATTGAGATCATTAAGGTTAACTGAAGTGGCTTTAATCAAGCAGTCTGGACTAATCACACAAGTAGGGCTACACCACAGGCTGTTTTTCACTTCATGTTGCAAAGTGTAATAGCTACAATGGTTTACCAGTAAACATGCAGGGAGAAAATGAAAGAATAAGTGATTCAGAGAATTCAATACAAAGTCATTTACATGCATCGTGGTACTGTCATGCAACAATAGGCTCAAAGCACCTAATCGCATCAGCTTTCTAACAACTGCACTGAGGAAACTCGGTATACAACCAAAGAAATTTCTTCAACTCAGCAATCTCTTAAAACCCTGGCAATCCAAAACCGTTCGCCAGCACTCTATGCATTGCTACAATGGCGAGATAATTTGAGAATGATCAAATGTGACCACAGAAATTCGAGGCAGATCATGCCCATCACCCATGCATGGGAGCTGGATGTGGTCCGGTAATGTCTCTAACCAAATCCCGTTCTGCCTGTAGCATTTGATCCACTTCAGAAAGTTGAAACATAATGAAACTAATGAAAAGTGTTCACTCTGGTTCCAGTGCAACCCCCCGCCCCCCCTGCTGCCCCCACCCCCCACCCCAACCCCCCCCTTCTGCTGCCCCCACCCTCAGTGTAGTACTGCTGTGTGCTGAGCTCTATTATAACAGATTTAATTTAAAGGATCGTGTCAGTGGGGTGGAAATGACACAGTGATCCTCCATTATCAGTCTTCTCTTCTTCATCATGCGCAGTGCTCTCTGCACCATCGATCGTGGGCACTGGATCCCGTCATTAAATCCATCTTACCAGGAAGAGAAATGGTGTGTGTATGGACGGCCCATGCCCCCTCCATCAGTGGAGCCCATGGCAATGAAATCAATAAGTAAAGAACGCTTTGCGGATGCTGCTGTCGTCCGCGGGAGAAACGGTGACGTGTCTGACGTGTGTGCTTGTATTTACAAGGCTAACAAGCTGTGTGCCTCTGCCGTGAGCTCACTTTCTCAACTGGCAACTTTTTAAATCGTCTGTCTCTTAACAGTGTGCTTGTCAAATATATACAGAATCTAAAACAGGATGGTACATTCCTCCGGAATGGATACTGCTTTCAAGATGTTACTGTTTGGAAAGTGAAAGCCCAGATATGTACGTACACACACATACACACACACAAACAAACACACACATGGGCACACACATGGGCACACACACAATGTTCAAATACAACAAACTACACACTTAATACAATTTATGACTCCTGCTACTAAAATATCCCACAGGGTCTGTAGTCTTATCTGTTTGACAGGAAATAAGCACCGTTAGGAAGTTTTCTATCACCAGCCGCGCTTCACCCACAGCTCCACATTCTATGACACAATCTTCTATCAAAACTACACAATCAATAATTCATGTTTGTTTGAGCCATACTGATTCTAAGGATAATTTCACATGTCACTATGTAAATACCAGGTCTGGGTGCCTCTGAGCAGCTGATTACCCAGCCTGATTAATACAAACAAACGTCTGGGAAAAACATCACTTTAGCATCTGTGCACTGTACAGAAGGGGAACCAGGTCTCTCTGCTCACACTGACGGATCTTTCAGACGCACCTTTCACAGACAGATCTTTCACAGACGGACTTTTCACAGACGGACCTTTCACAGACGGACCTTTCACAGACAGATCTTTCACAGACGGATCTCTGGTGCCACCAAATGGACACTCAGCACGTGTGACACTGCTACAATTCCCTTCCTGCTGTTTAGGACTTTAAGAGATGCAATTAAAATTGCCACTGCCAGGTTATCGGCAGATCCATAAGGGCCTGCAGTGAGCAACAGTTATATCAATATTCCCCCAGCAGCTGAGAGAATAGCGTAATGTCCAAAAGTGGACGCTGGGACAATGAGTCCTGTAGGAGAGGACAAAGCGAATAATGAGGAGCTCTAAATCCTTTGTCTGGAGTCTGAACTTTGCCTCGCACTCAGCAATGGTCCAATTCATCCCCAGACATGCTCACTTTTAATTAGGAAGGCCCAGAGGGGCCTTTATCTGCTAAATGCTGGGCCCTTATTAAGGTCTTATTAAGCCATACAGTAAAGGCGCACACACACACACTCGCTCGCAAACACACTTGCGCACACACACACACACATACACTCTGACAATTACAATTGCTGACACTTGAAATGCCAGAGTTTCACTGAACCCTCCTGTACGTCATAATTCAAACCTGCAATTCATTTAATCCCACTTTCTCTTCTCACTTGATTTAGATTCAGTTCAGTTGTCTATTCATTCTTTTTTATTCAGCAAATTATTGGAAAGAGGTTTCCAATGATTACCGAGTTACTTCACCGGATCTGCAAAGAAAGTATTCACAAGATAAATATACTAAAGAATTATATAGAAAGAAATATACTAAAAACATCAAGTCACCCCACACATGACACATTTCTGACTGTCAGAATGGCCCCTTAAGGTAATGAAAAGATGAACGAAAAGGTGTGAATTAAACACGTATTCTAGAGGAAACAATAAATAGAATACTTAGAGACCCAGAGGGAAAGAGTGAGAGTGAGAGAGAAAGAGAGAGAGAAAAAGTGAGAGGGAAAGAGAGAGAGTGAGATAGAGAGAGAGAACATAAAGAGGGAGAGAGGAGAGCAAAAATACCAAAGGAGGGAGGGAGGTGGAGGAGGGGAAAGGGGAGGAGGGGAGGGGGGCACAGACACTGGAGGGTGACGTCCTTGCGTGTCAGCTAGCCGCTGTGCTGATAGATGCTAATAGTTTTCACTCCACTGAGCTCTGAAGGCAGAGGCTCCCATACCACCCATCTATTAATACAACCTATCTATCCCACACACACACACACACACACACACACCCTCCATTAACATGCCCAGTCTCACAGAGTATGCTGATACAAACTGATACAAATGATCCAACACCACAATAAAATGCACTGACACAATACACACCTACACACCTACACACACACACCCATCCATTCTTCACGCTGTGCTATTATATCCCCTTTAACACAGTCGGCTTGTCCTCCTTAAGGCAATCACCACATACATCTTCGAAATGTACTGTAGTCCGATCCCCATATTGTCAGCTGACCTACGTGGCTGAGAGGAAATCTACAGTCACTGCCGTAACCTAAACTGCAACCACAAGCTTTCTCCTGCTTACCTCAATCCTTCCTCTGCTCTGCCTGTAAGACTACACCATCAGACCAGAGGCCCTCTGCACCGCCCTCTGGTGGCCACTATCAACCACTGACACTCTCCGCAGATGAGATGCTCATGACAGGGCAGAGCAGCATATCACGGACCTGGACATACCACGGACCTGGACATACCATGTTTAAATCATCGCAGACAGGACACTGTATGGGTTACCCGGGGCTCTAAGTGAGCCCAATCTTGGACTGAACTGCAATGCCAATGGAGAATCATCACGGGACATTCCCATTAACATAAGCTTTGGCTTAATACGGGTTTAGCAAACTGTCCCTGTTGGTGTTGTGTAAGACCTGAATAGCTGCAAGTTGTGCCAGACTTGCGCAGGCTGCAGCCGCTAGGCACATACGGCCCCCAGGGGGCGCCACTGTTTCGCTGCGCGGCTGGGCTTTGAACAGCGCATTTGACAGAATGCTAACGACGGTCTAATCTACCACTAAGCAACTCCGTGACGCACATGAGCAGGTGTCACGAACCATCCACACCCGAGGTGCAAACGCAGCCCTGGTTGAAAAGCGGCCATGGCTTCCCGTGAGGCTGGAACACGCTACTGATCAATGACCGTCATTACAACCCCCCGGTCTGCGAGTGCATCATCGAATGTTTGCGTGTGCGTGTGCGCGTGTGCCAATGTGCGTGCTAGGCGAGTGTGTGCGTCGTCCATGTGTATGTGCATGTATACGTGAGTGTGTGTGTGTAAATCACGGCTGCCGAGGCCCCTTTGCTGGCCATACGAGTGCTCAGCCGTCTCATCCATCAGTCCAGTCTGCTTGCTCATGTGGGTCAATACCAAATCGATTAGAAATCACCCAGGACGTCCAAATCAGCCCGCTGAGAACCTGCCTGAGCTTTAAAGGAGATGAGACAGGGGGAGGAAAACAGCGCGCTGCATACACTACCACAGCTATATAGACACGCCTCTGACCACACCCCTAACCAATATAGACACGCCTCCGACCACACCCCTAACCAATATAGACACGCCTCCGACCACACCCTTAACATTGCGTGCTGCATACACTACCACAGCTACATAGACACGCCTCCAACCACACCCCTAACATTGCGTGCTGCATACACTACCACAGCTATATAGACATGCCTCCAACCACACTCCAAACCAATATAGACATGCCTCCGACCACACCCCTAACGAATATAGATACGCCTCCGACCACACCCCTAACACCAACATAGACACGCCTCCGACCACACCCTTAACACCAACTTAGACACGCCTCCGACCACACCCAACACCAACATAGACACGCCTCCGACCACACCCCTAACACCAACATAGACACGCCTCCGACCACACCCTAACACCAACATAGACACACCTCCGACCACACCCCTAACACCAACATAGACACACCTCCGACCACACCCCTAACACCAACGTAGACACACCTCCGACCACACCCCTGATACCAATATAGACACTCCTCTGACCACACCCCTAACACCAATATAGACACACCTCCGACCACACCCCTAACACCAATATACACGCCTCCGACCACACCCCTAACACCAATAAAGACACGCCTCCGACCACACCCCTAACACAGCGTGCTGCACACACTACCACACCAATACTCTTTTCTATTCAACAGGGATTTCTTAATTATTATGATTATGACTCAGTATGAACTGATGATTCCCCGTTAATAAATACAACTGAATTCCACACTGATTCCAGCACTGGCTGAGGGGAGAATGGCTGCAGAATTACAGCATGTGGTGTTAAACACTGCTATGACTGTGAGCCATATGACATCGAATAATCAGCACAGAGATAGCTTCTCTCTCTGTTTCCTCTACACTCTAAATGTGTACATTCTATAGAGGTACAGTCTCAGCTATAGAAATAGTTCTCTTCAGTGTTTTACATTGTATATCTCTCTCTCCCCCTCCCCCCCTCTCTCCCTCCCCCCCCTCTGTCTCAGAGGGCACATATATACATATTTGCATCGATCCGCTGACAGAATGATACATGTCCCATTACAGGGCCAGAGGAGTGTGATGATTCCCATTAACTACAGCTGGGTGAGGACCAGGGTGATAACAGTCCACACTGCACCATTAACCTCACCCTCCACCTCTGCGCATGCGCACACACCCACGCTGTTGCTAAGAGACCAAAGCATGTTCGCAAAAGGCCACATGTATAGGAGCACTCTCACTCCTAGCAACAGGCCATGCGCAGCCGCTCGGAGACGGGTGTCACGGGCGTGCCAAGACGTCCACGGGCGGCTGATCGCCATGGCAGCCTGCCCTTCAGGGCACGGGCCCAGACAGCACAGAGATTACAGAGGCTGCAGAATGAGATTCCAGGAGCCAAAGGGGATATGACAACAGACGACACGTAACAGGAGATAATGGAAAAAACCAAACCCAGGACAGGAAGGATCCAGCAGACGTGTGAGATGCCACCACTGTGTACAGAGAACTTCCACAGTTACCAGAAACATCAGTGCTGCAGCCTCTTGTCCAGACTTCTCAGAGCATCACAACCTTCTATTACTGCATTAAGTGAAAATGGCAGAAGTATTAATGATGAAATAGAGTTAATGTTGTATTCATCATTTCTTTTTTTTACCCTTATGAGATGATGAGACCTGGGGCTGAAAAAATTTACCTTTACTTCAGAAAACAAAATGACAAAACATAAATAAAACATTGTTAGATAAATAACAGGAATAAATCAATAAAGCTGCAAAAATAAGGTTTTGATGGAGCAGGGTTTGTTATTACTGCCGTAATCATAAAAAAACAAGAATTAATTTGCAAAACAACTTCAATTATAAGTAACTTTTATCACAAAGTTAATACGAAATGTTGTGTTGTTTGGCAGTATCATAAACACTCTCTGAGTTGTAGACTATCACAGTTTCTTTAACACAGTCTCCACGTTCACATGTCCTGATGCCAAGTGTTTAATTGAATTCATTTGCTGATTCGAGGAGTTCAGAGGGAACGACTCCTAACATGCAGTTCTGAGGCTTCACACAACCCGTCACTTCCAGAGAAGCTATTTCAAATGTCATTTGCCAGTTGAGCAGATAGTGAGGCTCGTAGAAAGCCAGTATGCAGTTTGTTGGGGGGCAAAACATGAGGTGTGCTTTAAACCTTTTTATTTTTACAAGTGCTTTATCTCGAATGTTACTGAAATGCTTTCACAGCGCGGAGCTAAAGTAACAGTTCGGAGCAACCCTTCCCAGCTCTGTGAAGATGGCGTCAGGAAAGAGATGGCGGGGCTAGACGATTAAGGAGCTCATTAAAGGCTAAAGGTATGGGGGGAGCGGCACCCAGACAGAGGGACGCAGCACATCGACACATCGATTCTGTCATATATCAGCAGCCCTTAATTACACACTGATCCATACTGCTGCAAAAGGCTGCAGAGGACTCTAGAAAGAGAGAGAGAGAAGTAGGAAAGAGAGAGAGAGATGAGGAAAGAGTAGGAAGGAGACAGAGAGCAAGAGGGAGAGAGAGAGAGAGAAAAAGAGTACCAGACACACAGAAAGAGGAAGAGAAGGTGTTTTTCTATGGAAGTCTCAAGAGTAATGCTCTACTTCATTTCCCTGAGGGCTGTGCCAGTCCAGAGCTGCAATACCAGTCCAGATGTAGACACACTCACTGGGGGGCGCTGTGCCGTACGGAAGTCTGAGTCTTGCCTCTAGCAGGTAGAGGGACAGATTCTCCAGGGTGTCTTCAAAAAGATTATTTAAACATTAACAATTTAGTGCTAGACTTTCAGAGACATCAATGCTTGGATGCTTCTTTATACAGTTGTCTCCATGCACTGCCAACACTAACCACCAGATGGCACTAAAGGTCAAGAATTAGACAATGGCCATGCAGCTCTGCCTTCCAAAGGTGCATCACTGTGCTGAGCATGCGGTCGCCTGTAAAATCTGTTTAGCTTCATGTTGGAACCGTGAGAGGAGGTTTACCTGACAGGTTTTACGCACAGTTTTGGGTTCGTGGAAACCGCACGGTCAAATCACCACTGACAGTGTAATTTAGTCAAGCAATAGGCTCGATCTGTTCCCCTTTAAGCATTTTTCACAGACCAAGTGAGACTGGGAGCAGAAAATTACTACTCAGCTCTGTGCTGCATCAGACAGCATCAGACAGGGACCTATACAGTCGCATCAGACAGGGAGCTATATGGTCTAATCATATGCACTGTAGGGCTGGGAAATAAGAGGAAAAGTCTGAGTAGACTACAGTTTTACAAACCACACAAAAGGTCGCTTTCGTTTAGCCTGAAAAATGTCATCAGATTTCTGCATTAATAAGAAAAATGGCACATTTCAAGGAATACCATGCGGTTATTACCGCACGTTTTAAAGCACTTTTGAGTGGATGGCAGCAAATTATTCTGCTTTAAAAAAACAAAGTTTGCAAATCATTAGCTATAGATCTAGAAAACCCGTGGGCAGTCGCTCATATAGCGGCAGTCGGGTCCCTGCTGATATGAATTCCACGCTGCACATTCTGATAAAGACACGCTCATGGCATAACGCCCAGCCCTGATATTCCATATCACAGAATTAATTCAACAAGTCCAAGGCTTGAGGGCGTCGTTAAGAAAGCCCATAGCGCATAGTACAATCAAAGCTCAGTCATGCACACCGCACTCCTCAGTGCTGGTGAGCCCGGCCGGCTGGGGCAGAACACCTCCCTCCCTCCCTCCCGCACGGTGGCCTCCTCCTGGGCAGTGGAGTGAGTAGAGGAGCGCGGAGGCCCGTAAAGCCCAGCCCCAGGCGCCGAGCAGTACGGCCCACATCTCCACAGGAGAAAGACGGAAAATTAATTTCTCCCCTCTCCTGCCTAAAGCTACATCAGCTTCGCCACCTCCTTTCCTTCAACGCTTCGTCCTCCTCCCCTGCGCCCGTGAAGGCTCCTGACGCCTGAGGGGGGGGAGACATGGGGAAAGCCTTTCTCCACACAGCTGGGGTGTTGCCCCATCGTGGGCTGAAGCCAAGAGGCTTTTGTTGTGGAAGGAACAGCTTAGCAGGGAGGAACAGGGAGACACGTTTGTGTTCTTTCTCTGCTTCAGACTACACTGGTTTGAAAGCACGCTGGTCCCTGCGTGTCAAAAGCAGACCTTTAAACTCAAGGAGAGCGGGAGCGGCAGAGCAGCAGATGCGTGGCGTGGTTCCTTCACGAGGGCAAACATTGCTCAAGGGGCTTTTTGTTTTGTTTTGGGTTTTTTTTTCTCCAAATTTCGAACTGAACAACAGAGAGCCTGATTAGATGGGCTTGCTGCTTTAGGCTTGATGATATTGGCTTTGAGAGCTCCCCCTAGTGGCCAAGAGATATCACCCAAAGCCCTACTGGACATGAATTGAAAAAACCAGAGGGATGAGTCTATACATTCAGATACACAATGAGAGAGGTGATGCATAAAGCAGGGCGGGGCTAAAGAAAGAGTCAAAACGAGAAACAATTATAGGGATACAAGTACCGTAACAAAGATGAAGAGTGTGAGAGAGACTGGGAGTAAGAACGCAGATGTGAAGAAGTGAATCACAGTAGACTGGGAGGCATGAGTGTGCTGGAGAAACACACCAACACACACGGGCCGAGCCTTCATTCTCCAGCCAATCACCAGGGGTCTTTATTCAGAGAAGCACGCAGTGGGTCCCTCCAGAAGGTACCTGCTCCCCCCAACACCCCCCTACCCAGTCTCTCCGCACAGCTATATCCCAGAGCCTCCAGTGCTGCTCCAGTGACTTCTCCCCAAAGCTACAGAGGCCTTTAAATCCAAACACAGTTAAATCCCTGTCACCAAAAAGCATTTGGGGAAAACTCCTCCAAGCAAGGACAGAGACAATTAATGGGCACCTGATAACTTTTCCAAGGGGATGCTGAGAATTGTAAGAATGTGGAGAATGTGGAGAATTGAAGTGTTGAGTGTTGAGAATGCTGACAATATTGAGAATGTTCAGTGTGTTGAGTATGTTGAGTGTGTTGAGAATACTGAGAATGCTGAGTGTGTTGAGTGTGTTGAGAATGATGCGTGTTGAGAATGCTGAGTGTGTTGAGTATGTTGAGTGTGTTGAGAATGCTGAGTGTTTAGTGTGTTGAGAATGTTGCGTGTGATGAGAATACTGAGTGTGCCGAGTGTGTTGAGGATGCTGAGTGTGTTGAGGATGCTGAGTGTGTTGAGTGCGTTGAGTGTGCTGAGTGCGTTGAGTGTGCTGAGTGCGTTGAGTGTGCTGAGTGTGTTGAGAGTGTTGAGAATACAGTGCCCTGGCGAATGAGCTGAGACCTCCACTTTTTCCACGACTTTTAAATCTGGGATTAGTGGCTGCGAATGGAACTGCGGCCCAGTCGATAGACAGGAACTGCTGTATGCATGAATGGACTTTGGCATTTGACTGGAAGCTTGCATGACATTTCCCTTGTTCATCTTTTCCAGCTCTTGTGAGTTTTCCGGATCGCCCCGCCGGTTCGCCGAGACCTCAGTCTGCATCTGGGGTTTTTATCTTTAATATGGTGATGTTATCAATGGCTCACTGGTTGTAGATTCAGGAACACGTATTGCACATACTTATTCAGGTATGGGTAATTGTCTCCAAATGTCAAAATCATTCAAGAATGCTAAACTGCAAACAGATATTCAATAAAAGGGCCAAGGGTCTGTAATACTGCCATGGAAGAAAACCACTCTTCTCTTCTTTCACCATATAAATGACTAAGCAAAATGACGATAAGCAAAACTGTGCTTAACATTATCACCACTTTGTCCTTTTCCAGTGCTAAGACGGTGAGTTCATCTTGCAGCTTGGAAATGATGCCAAATGTGCCACGAACATAAAAGAAAAGACGAAGCACCTAAAACCAGAAACACCCGAAAACACCAGGAACCACCTGAAACCTGAGCTCCAGTCTACGAGATCACACCCAATGATCAGGCCGTTCTGGGATTCGTACCTTGAATTCAATGTATCCGTGAAGTTAAAGCTAAACTCCGAGGCAAAGGTCCAAAGGTCCAAAGGTGTGCTGTGAATTCTCCACCACGTCTCCACCTCAGAGCACTCTGTGTTTCAGTTCCCTCCTCACCATAACGCCACAAGCAATTTTCATTTCCGCGATGGAGAGAAGGTTCTCAGCAAACAAGCACAGGACGACGAGTAGAAGACTGCATTATCATCCAGCCAGGACGACGAGTAGAAGATCGCATTATCATCCATCCAGGACGACGAGTAGGGGACCACATTATCATCCAGCCAGGACGATAAGCTCCAAGCTCTGCTCACTTTATTGAGAGAAGAGGCAATTTGATTAGCAAAGCGGTGCTCCATACACACCAATTATAGCCTGTTGGCTTTGGAGATGCCATGTGGTTTGGACCTTGATGAAAAACCAATAGAAGGGTATTTTGTTAGGCTATAAAATATGACAGCGGTTTAAAGAGTTTCCTGGCAAAAGCCTTCACTTTCATTTATCTGAATGCACATACATGCATACACAATAGGAGACCACATGCACACACCTGAATTACAGCAACCACAGGACGCACATCACAGGGAAAACTTCAGATAAACTTTTTAGAGGACAGAAACAACTTGAGTAGTGGGAAAACGAGTGGAAGACAGAGGCAGACTGAAGTCTCATTATGCTGCAGGCTCATCAGTCATCAAGGACCGTAGCTGCACCGGCTTTTCGGAGCATCTGAGAAAAATTAGGCCTTAATTTTTAGCTAATTAATTTCTGCAAACAATAGAATTCTTGACGTTGGAATTGGGATTGCAGAGAGTGTGATTTATTTAAATTAGGGAAAGACAGAAAAGTGAACTGGTGGGAGGGTGGAGAGTGGGATGGAGGGATAGAGAGAGAGAGAGATTTGTTGTTTTGGGCTGTGAACCAGCCAGATTTCACACATATGAAAGATTTCATACATATTCAAACTATGTGTGAGATTCATACTGCGTTTCATATGTATGAACTGACTATAACCTTAACCCTAACATTTGGACCCTGACTATAACCTTAACCCTAACATTTGGACCCTGACTATAACCTTAACCCTAATATTTGGACCCTGACTATAACCTTAACCCTAACATTTGGACCCTGACTATAACCTTAACCCTAACATTTGGACCCTGACTATAACCTTAACCCTAACATTTGGACCCTGACTATAACCTTAACACTAACATTTGGACCCTGACTATAACCTTAACCCTAACATTTGGACCCTGGCTATAACCTTAACCCTAACATTTGGACCCTGACTATAACCTTAACACTAACATTTGGACCCTGACTATAACCTTAACACTAACATTTGGACCTTGACTATAACCTTAACCCTAACATTTGGACCCTGACTATAACCTTAACATTTTGACCCTGACTATAACCTTAACCCTAACATTTGGACCCTGACTATAACCTTAACACTAACATTTGGACCTTGACTATAACCTTAACCCTAACATTTGGACCCTGACTATAACCTTAACATTAACATTTGGACCCTGACTATAACCTTAACCCTAACATTTGGACCCTGACTATAACCTTAACACTAACATTTGGACCCTGACTATAACCTTAACACTAACATTTGGACCTTGACTATAACCTTAACCCTAACATTTGGACCCTGACTATAACCTTAACATTTGGACCCTGACTATAACCTTAACCCTAACATTTGGACCCTGACTATAACCTTAACACTGACCTTTGGACCCTGACTATAACCTTAACCCTAACATTTGGACCCTGACTATAAGCTTAACACTAACCTTTGGACCCTGACTATAACCTTAACCCTAACATTTGGATCCTGACTATAACCTTAACCCTAACCTTTGGATCCTGACTATAACCTTAACACTAACCTTCGGACCCTGACTATAACCTTAACACTAACATTTGGATCCTGACTATAACCTTAACACTAACCTTTGGACCCTGACTATAACCTTAACACTAACCTTTGGACCCTGACTATAACCTTAACCCTAACATTTGGACCCTGACTATAACCTTAACCCTAACATTTGGACCCTGACTATAACCTTAACCCTAACCTTTGGATCCTGACTATAACCTTAACCCTAACATTTGGACCCTGACTATAACCTTAACCCTAACCTTTGGATCCTGACTATAACCTTAACCCTAACCTTTGGACCCAAGTTGGCATGCCAATTCTTATGGATTTTCTATTTTGAGATCAAGTGTGTCATACTGCTGTGCACTGGATTTTAAATCAAACAGTGTCTACAAGTTTAAAATGCATAATTCATTACAACATGGAATGGAATGAATTTAAACTGTTTGGGATGAATGTTATCTACACATTTCATGGGATCAGAAATAATATGACAATCTAAAGTCAAACTGTCATGTTCAGTACTATAGTACATATTCTTAGCTGTGTTACCCACAGCTCATCTCACACACTGCTTCCATGCCGGTGGCCCGTTGGGCCTGCAGGTGTGTCAGGGGCCTTGTGTCTTCAGTCTCACATATCCACCAAGGCTCATCAGCCAATCAAATGCATCTTCACCACAGTTCAGGTTAGATGGCTACTTTGGCCAGAACACTACTTGAAGAGAATGATTTGGATCTCAGATTTGTTCAGCAAGGTGCTGAACTCTGAACTCTGAGGCATTGTGTTCAAAAGCAAGCACTTTAGGTGTTCTTAAACACCTCTGAATCCATCATGCTGTTATCCTTGCTGTTTACACCACACTAAGTTCTACAGGAAGCCTCACGTCCTCCTGCATCCATGTGTTTTGGTTCTTGAACAGTTCTTCATCACCTAAGACTTGTTCATCTTCATCCCGTCCTCCCAGAAGGCAGTTCTCTAAGCCCCAAAAGCTTTGATGTACTTTTAACAAACTTCATCTTGGCCTTCTGTCCTTGAGCGTTAACAGTGATTTGCATCTTATGATGAATCATTGAAGATGTGCGGGTGTCATCTCTTTGTACTCCTGTTCTAAACATCTAGGCCTACATCCTCGAGTGGCCTTGCACACTCACCAGACATTTTGTTAACCCCTCCGTACACCAACACCCACAAGCCCCTTTACCCAGAACACCTTTCCAGGACTCCAGCATCACCATGGAGACAGTGGCAGCATAGCTCTGGGTGCACAGAAGTGTTAGTGGTGGTGTTGCACAGATTGGTGGCACCACTGCGCTGAGGGTCCTGTGCCATACACGGCTCGGAAACGGACCACTCAATGAGAGTGAATGGGGCCCGCCCCAAACGTATGGCACCAAACGGGACATGGACACGGATCGAAGTGCATATTTGTAAAGCGGCTCTGGAGGGCGTACTCCAGGGTGAAGGGTCGTCCATCCATTACTCGAAGAACAGCTACACTTAAACGGTTTTAGATGTACTCGTTTGGCAATAATTCATGTGGACACTGGTTAAAATATCTGAAATTCACTTTGCACAAACAAGCAAAACTGGCATTATGGGAATTACTGAGGAATGCCCTGAGGTTTCCTGCTCTCATGAGTATTTTTGGTTTGCTTACATAAGTTCAAAAGAATACAATGTCTTTGTATGGGAAGATTAGCCATCACCACATACAAAAACATCTACCGCTATAGTGCTCCTGTAGGTTACAAACACCTACCAAACAGTTCCCAGAAGCATATATACTGACAAATCTAAGTCCCTTTGGATAAGACCCATGTGTCAAATCCTGTAAAGGTTAAAAAAAAAAAACATTTCATTAACATCACAACTTTTGTCACTTGCAGACTTGAAAGGCTCTACTGTATGAGGTTCTGACGTTGAAAACCCGAAAGTGCAGCCATTACACACAACATCTTTATTTTGGCCTTTTAGTGACTGTGGTAACTGTTCCTGAGTCTGTCAGACTGCCCAATATTTCAGTTTGTCATTTAATAAAAAGCGGAGCTGGACAGCTTAGGGGGAAGGGCTGCATCGCAAGAGAGGGCAGAACATACCAGTAAAGTGGATCATGGGGTCAGAAAAGCCTAAATGACCACAGTAAACAGCCCCTCTACAAGCGACTGGGGTTATTTATGTCCTGTGAAGAACCTGGCTTCTGTGTGCAGTGGGCCTCTAGTCCAGCCCTGGCCTCTTATCAACACGACCCATGGGCTAAAACACCCTCCTTATCCCCTCCCCCTCCTCCTGCCCACACACATCACTGCAATTACTACATAATAATTTTTATAAAGATTTTAAAGGTGAAAATAACATATGAAATAACAAAGGTACAGGTACAAACGGTCTGACTTGCCAGTTGGTTGCATAAAAAAGAGTAAAGTTTTGATACTTTGTATTTCTTTTTTATTCATGGCGATTAGCTTTCAGTATGAAAGGCCATGGTAGTATGTGGCCTGAAAGTGTCATGAAACACTGGTTTCCTTCCTTTTCCATTGTGTTCTTAATCATATTAAAATTACTAATGTTTCCTGTACGGGGTATTCAGCAAGAGACAGAATGCAGTTCATCTCTGTTTAATGAGTTTTCATTACAAACAAGCATGGACAGGGAAATTTAATTTGTTCATCTTCCTTCTAGCCAAGCTAACGATCCCAATCCTTTTTCTTTTTCAATTAGTTCTCCTTAAATTGCAATATAGGATTTTTTCCCAAACAGGACAGTCATTTCCACGGCAAGGTCAGCAAACCTATTCCATGAATAAGTAATGGAGTCTGATTTTTTCTGTCAGCAGTAAAGTGGAGCCCAAAGTCTTGAATTTATTAATTTTTTTACCTTTATAATGTTGGACGATGACAACAAGAATGTGACAATAAGAATGTAAACATTACAAAGCAGAGCAGAACATGAGGCCACAATCCTTATTATTTTCTAAAATATCCTAAAATATGGTGGCATGGTGGTGTGGTGGTTAGCACTGTCGCCTCACAGCAAGGCGGTCTGGGTTCGATTCTCGGTCTGGGCTGCTCTGTGTAGAGTTTGCATGTTCTCCCTGTGCCTGCGTGGGTTTTTTCCGGGTGCTCCAGTTTCCACAGTCCAAAGACATGCATCTTAGGTTGATTGGTCACTCTAGATTGCCCGTAGGTGTGAGTGTGTGTGTGTGTTGGCCATGTGGTGGACTGGCAAACTGCCCATGGTGTACCCTGCCTTCGCCTGGAGATGCTGGGATTGGCTCCAGCCCCCCCGTGACCCCGACTAGCGGGAATAAGCGGTATGGATAATGAATGAATGAATCCTAAAATATTTGAATCTCAGCTCAGAGAACTAGCAGACATTAAGGCTGTTTTAATAAATATAATTGAAATTTGATAGTACTGGATTCATTTAAGAAAATAAAATTAAGGCAGAGGCAAATAAAATAAAACACTGCCATGGCTCTGACCGTCCTGGACACTCGTTACGCCTGTACAAGACCAACAAAAAACAACGAAACCTTAAAAAAAGAGAAAAACAACAGCATTCCGATTCCTTCCTCTCAGCCACAGAAGCCAGCAGGTTAGACGGCTTGTCTGGACTCCCTGCTTCTCGTCACTGCCAGTTAATGTGCAGTGTTCACAGTGGCTCGGGTGGCACAGCACGGATGTTCAGGGAGCGTGTAGGACTGAGCGGCGTTCCAAACCCCATCCAGAAGCGATCGTCAAGGAGATTTACGCTCTCCGCTGGAGATTTACGCTCCGCTCGCGGCCAGACGTCGCCGTTCCGATCGCGCGCGCTAAACCTCGCTGAGCGAAGGAGGCAGGAGAGACGCGTGTCTGCTGACGTCTGCGGCTGGGGACGCCTGCGCGCGGGAGCCGGTGGGGACGCTTGCAGCGCGGCCGTCCCCAGGAGCGCTCCGGAGAGACGGAGTTACGAGCTGTTGCAACAGTCGTGCTGCAGTGGCACCGTCGGATGGTACGGGCGTTGCGGATGACGTCACCACCTTCTTATTTCACACAGGATGCACAGTGTTGCAGCAGCAACCGGTTGGCTGTCACGCCCGTCTACCCAATCAGAGCCTCTTGTGTAGACAGGACAAGGTTCGCGTTCGCTCACAAACGGTTCTGGCCCAGAAGATAGACCCACGGGTGCTTTCGCTCATGAAACGTATTATATTATTTTATTTTTTTTTGCAAATCTGGACAAATTTGACTCTGGACTCAAGAGGTCTGAGGTCCTGTGTCCTCAAAGACGACAGAGCAATGCGGAGTAACATCTCACCAGTGCTGCCACTGCCTCCAGCATCCTGCAGTGGCTCTTGTTCACGAGTGTGAGCAGAACGGTGTGGTGCACAGAAACGCAGCCCTCCGGAACCGAGCTTCCCTCTAGGATCCCCTCTCCAGACCAGCGGGCCCCGCTCCTCACCGACATGGAGCTACTGACACACAGGAGCTCCCTTCCTGCAGGCGTCTGCAGGGGCCAGCATATCCGCGCCGGTCTGTCCAAGGCTGCTGGGAAGGCGAGCACGGTCACCACCCATCCACCCATGTCTGCTCATGCTACAGACGGCGCGTGTCACTCATGTCTCTCGGGTTTATGAGTGTGTTCTCGGTACGAGTGCATCTGATTGGCGTAGGCTGGCAAACTGGAACCAACCCGACAGACAGCGTTCGCTGAATAAGCATCTCCTTAGGAGGAGACGGCTACATGCTGAACCCACACCGGATCTCTCACTCCGTCTCTGCCTCGCTGTCTGTATCTCTCTCGCCGTCGCCTGCACAAACACACACACACCTACACAAATGAACATGTGTACACACAGAATTGTGAGCACACACACACACACACACAACACACACACACACCCTCCCTCTCTTTTTAGCTCAGCCTGCAGGTGTCCTTGCTGCCTTGGACCAGTATGAAGACCACTCACCTCAGACACTCCAGCTCTCTCTATGCATCAGCCTTCAGGCCCAACAAAAGCCAATACAGATGTAATCCTGCACCTGCAGTATCTCCCACCTGTCACCGCGTGCAGTGCATTATAAAAAATAGCCACAAAACCATATACAAAATATATTAAGTGAGAGCCAACAACACCAAGGGAACAGGACGGAAATAAAACATATTGAAGCTGAAATGCAATTCATAAAACTGCGTATATGCACAAGCTATATTGACTTCCAAATAACTCCAACGGCACACCGGGCAATGAACTCAGCCGTGATGGTCCTCAGGCAGCAGTGTACATTACATGACGGAAACGTTCAGACGTCGGCATCAGAAGAACTGCATGGCTGTGGTTTCAATTAGTTCTCACGACCTGCCAAAACCTAATCGAAACAGGAAGGGGGAGGAGGAGGAGGAGGAGAGGAGGAAGAAAAGGGCAGAACATTTGTGTCTGCAGCTCTTGCATACGCACGGCGAGTCAAGTGAGGCAGGAATGAGTTCCCTGCAGCCTAGACAGGCAAACACACCAAAATAACAGCTTTACCACACAGCAATTTCACACCTTCTCTCTCTTTCATTCCTCTACCCAACTGGAGCAGATATGCATAATCAAACACAGAGGAATTCATTCTTACCAAATTATATATATATATATATATATATATATATATATATATATATATATATATATATATATATATATATATATTATTTTTTTTTTTATTCATTCTTTGATTCTTGTAATCTTTAGACGGCTTTGATTTTTATTCAATTCAATAACAATCAAATGAGAAGCCCGAGCGATGACTACACGTCCACATTTAAGATGGAAGTATGAAAGCTTTGCAAGTAAAGGAAACCAAAATAAATGTTCTTTTAGGAGCTTGCTGATAAGCACATTCAGAATTCAGCCCATCAAAGTGAATTCTATTTGGTTTGGATTGCAGTTGTGATTAAGAGCCATGACACATCTTTTCTCCAAAGCCATGAGGAGAGGAGAATGAATGAAAACCTGCTTATGACGCTCCGGCTGGAGGAGCACTGCCGTTCACTCCGCTTCTCCCCTTTCTCTACCCCCACCCCCTCCCCTCGTGCTTCAGTACTGGCACACAACACTATTTTCCATTTATTATCTGGTTGTCAAAAATTTTTCCACACTCAGTCATAATTTATTCTTCTGGCAGGAAGATTGAGGAGTCTGTTTGAATTTCAACTGCTGGTACATGTTGGTCATAATAAGATAAACTGAAAATCAAATTATCTTTGTTTTTTTTCCATCTACCACACAAATAAGCATAAAATAGATTAAAACGATCAGTTACCCTGTTAATCCCGCACTCGCACAGATTGAGCTACTTTATCTATTCCAGAAGTCTCTTTCTAGTTCAGCAAAAGCCTCAAAAAAGCCCATGTACCCTTACAGAGGAACAGCAAAACACAAAGAGTTCACTTGTTTCTCAGCTTGATCCTACACACAGAATTACAAATCTAAAATTTTTGTGAAGCAGTTATTGAAATAATCATCATCTTAAAAATTCTTATAAAGAAATTCTCAAAATCACATCACAATCACTAGCATCCCTGGAACGTCTCACTGAGAACATTAGAGTCTTTAGATAAAGAGGAAAAATG
Organism: Brachyhypopomus occidentalis; assembly: GCA_020368025.1. Taxonomy (NCBI): domain Eukaryota; kingdom Metazoa; phylum Chordata; class Actinopteri; order Gymnotiformes; family Hypopomidae; genus Brachyhypopomus; species Brachyhypopomus occidentalis. Next base: position 4,482,277 of record JAGXOD010000015.1, on the reverse strand, counting down.
TAAGCACTGTGCAGGAAGGTGTCCCACAGGGAAGCATGGTGGTGGATGCGTGATTATGGAGGGACAGTTTTCTTCCAACAAGCCTAGGAATCTCAACAAGATACATGACATCATGAAATTATCAAATGTCACAGGACTTCATATCAAAATCTGGCTGCCTCTGGCTAAACATGGTCATGACTCATTCTTCCAGACAAGTTCAGTGGAAAAACATGTTCAGTGACGACAGCACTGAGAATCATGAAGAAAGACATTTTTGCAACAGTTTTTGGTCATCTGTACGAAGGTTGCCAGTAACCCTGGATGACACTATTGAATCCTTCAGTGTCAACATCTCCCAGCATTACCTCAAGTGCATATGTAATACTTCAAAATGGCAACAGTCCTAAACCATAAGGTTCTCTCCTAGCACCCTTGCGTAGCCTCTTAAACACCATTGCATCTTCCATATCCTGCCACTACATCTCCATGACTGCTATATTTATTAGCACATTGAGGCCCGTTTCAAACAACCTCTATTTTATGTGTGGTATTTCAGGCCCGTTTAGTGGGTTGACCCTCAACCCAACCTGTCTGCTGTCAGTCCCTCAGAGCCCTGCTGGTATAAAAGTGTAATATCCAATCTCACCCCAATATTTAGCTTTCATTTTAACAGCCAATGCTATGCTATATTCTCCCTCAGCCCAGAATCCCATTACTACACCGCATAATCTTATATGTGTGTGGAGGGAGGTGTTATGCGAATACTCATGACAATAAAATGTGATAAATATCCTTGGAGATGAGATCATCAAATTCCTTCCAACACTGCATGTATAATTAGGGAATTGTCATTAATCATGAGATGCAGAGGCATACACAGTAATGAGACAGAGAAACTAAATGTATTAAGCACGTCTGGCACCAAGCATTGTGCTTATTGTGTCCAAACCAACACACTGCCCAAATCTGGGAACCAAGAAGAGTGCACAGGCATGAGCTTGAAGAAAATCAGTGAAAACCTATTAACCAGCACGAGACCTACAATCCTCCCACTGTCTCCTCCATCGGTCAGGTGGTACTGCACTGTCTCCCGCATCTGTCAGGTGGTACTACTCTGTCTCCCGCATCATTCTCACCACTGAGAACTAAGGGCAGCGAACAGACCTGTTCTGTCATTGTTATGCTTCCTTAATTAAGAGGCAGCTGTTGGGACAGGGTGGTAATATCATGGAGGCTCATCAAAACGCTTACGCTAATTGCGTATTCCCAGACTGCAGCGTAATCATCGCTACAATAACTCCAATCAAAATCATCATTACTGCAATTGATATGCTTGCCAATGCACCACAGGGAGCATGACCTCAGGGGTGCTCCTGCTATGAGGCTTTACTACAGTTACTACAGTTAAGCCAGGTCCTTTGGATCAGCCTTACCACCCCGACCCCAATGTAAAACATTCCTGGGTCTGTGAGAGGCACAATAATAATGTATGACTGTTATTATAGAAGAGACTGCATCATACTGCTTTATACAGGTTTTGGACCCAACCTTCAGTGAGATAAAATTAAACTTCTACAGTGAAGAAGCAGACAAACGTCACGTGAAGAAGGAAAGAGGAAAGAGGGGAATATGAGAACAGGAACATGTTGCAAATCAGGCTTGCAGGTTGATTTCATAATAAAATATAACAATGACACTCCCAAATACAGGCCAAAGGCAAGCAATCAGATCGCTCAAACTCATTTGCTAAAGCAACCAGATCTGCAGCACCCAAGGCTTTCAGTCAATTTCACTGAACAGAGTGACCTAGAGCATCAAAGGAATAACCCAGCCCACGGTCTAGATGAGTCACACTAACCCAGCCCACAGTCTCAATGAGTCACACTAACCCAGCCCACGGTCTCAATGAGTCACACTAACCCAGCTCACGGTCTAGATGAGTCACACTAACCCAGCCCACAGTCTCAATGAGTCACACTAACCCAGCCCACGGTCTCGATGAGTCACACTAACCCAGCCCACGGTCTCAATGAGTCACGCAAACCAGCCCACGGTCTCGATGAGTCATGCAAACCCAGCCCACAGTCTCAATGAGTCACACTAACCCAGCCCACGGTCTCAATGAGTCACACTAACCCAGCCCACAGTCTAGATGAGTCACACTAACCCAGCCCACAGTCTCAATGAGTCACACTAAACCAGCCCACGGTCTCAATGAGTCACACTAACCCAGCCCACGGTCTCGATGAGTCACACTAACCCAGCCCACAGTCTCAATGAGTCACGCAAACCCAGCCCACAGTCTCAATGAGTCACACTAACCCAGCCCACGGTCTCAATGAGTCACACTAACCCAGCTCACGGTCTAGATGAGTCACACTAACCCAGCCCACAGTCTCAATGAGTCACACTAACCCAGCCCACGGTCTCGATGAGTCACACTAACCCAGCCCACGGTCTCAATGAGTCACGCAAACCAGCCCACGGTCTCGATGAGTCATGCAAACCCAGCCCACAGTCTCAATGAGTCACACTAACCCAGCCCACGGTCTCAATGAGTCACACTAACCCAGCCCACAGTCTAGATGAGTCACACTAACCCAGCCCACAGTCTCAATGAGTCACACTAAACCAGCCCACGGTCTCAATGAGTCACACTAACCCAGCCCACGGTCTCGATGAGTCACACTAACCCAGCCCACAGTCTCAATGAGTCACGCAAACCCAGCCCACGGTCTCGATGAGTCATGCAAACGCAGCCCACAGTCACGCAAACCCAGCCCACAGTCTCAATGAGTCACACTAACCCAGCCCACGGTCTCAATGAGTCACACTAACCCAGCCCACAGTCTCAATGAGTCACACTAACCCAGCCCACGGTCTCAATGAGTCACACTAACCCAGCCCACGGTCTCGATGAGTCACACTAACCCAGCCCACGGTCTCAATGAGTCACGCAAACCAGCCCACAGTCTCAATGAGTCACGCAAACCCAGCCCACGGTCACGCAAACCCAGCCCACGGTCTCAATGAGTCACGCAAACCAGCCCACGGTCTCAATGAGTCACGCAAACCCAGCCCACGGTCACGCAAACCCAGCCCACAGTCTAAATGAGTCACGCAAACCCAGCCCACGGTCTCAATGAGTCACGCAAACCTAGCCCACGGTCTCAATGAGTCACACTAACCCAGCCCACGGTCTCAATGAGTCACGCAAACGCAGCCCACGGTCACGCAAACCCCGCCCACGGTCAGACAAACCCAGCCCACGGTCAGACGCAAAGTCCCGAAGTTACCCCACCCCCCCCCCCAAAAAAGGGCAGAAACAAAGAAAGCAAAATAACGAAACGAAAATCAATGTGGAAGTCTATGTCCACCATTGTTGTTGACAGGGGGGAATCTGGAGCATCTACTATTAAAGCTGCTCTGAATCATTGTCTAGCATCTATCTCTTTTTAATTAAGTGCCATTGATCTGCTGTGACTGCGCCCGGTTTATGGGTGTCTTCTCTCGTTGTAATTTCACTACGTGTCCACAGGAGGTATTGATGGGGAGGATGCCAGGGCCTTAAAGCAGTGTTCAGCTCCAGCCTGATTTATTCTGTTTTCCAGCGTGTTCCCCTGGATCCACTGTGAGCTAATATAAATGCCACCGACTCCAAATCTCTTTCATTAGAATGGGCCGCCACCCGTGCACTGCCCTTGCGGACAGGAGGGAAGGTCTCCTGTTAAAGCGTAATTTAAAGACGTGCTTAATAGATTGCCTGACATTTATCAACAAGCTTCCCAAAGCTGTGCCAAACTCTTCTGGAAAAATGTAAAATTAATTAATACACATACATACATACACACACACACACACACAAACATATATATATATATATATATATATATATATATATATATATATATATATAGAGAGAGAGAGAGAGAGAGAGAGAGAAAGAGAGGTGTAGTAAAGTACACAGTTTCCAGAGAAACAGGACATTTCAGACAGCGGTCCTTCATCAGTTGTGCATCTGAGTAAATAGGAGGAGGAACATTCATTCCATGGGGTTCTAAAGTTCCAAGAGTGGAAATCAATTATTTTTCTTTGAATTTACTAATTTCCTTGTTGCCATAGCCACAACTGGCTATGTTAACAGATATTTCATTAATACAATGTCCATTAGTATTAAAATGCCTTGAAGTTGGAAATGTCATATTCTTAATCCTGATGGTCTGAAAGTGTTCAACAAACCAATTAGGAAGTCTTGTCTTGGTTTCTCCAATATAATGCTGATTACATCTCTTGCAAGTAATGCAATAGACAGCTCCTGCTGTGGTGCATGAGGATGAATAAGTGATAACAATTCATCCTTTTCTGTCAGTTATTTTAGTGGTTGTGTTAATACATTTAGACGTAGCACATCTAGATCGGTTGCAGGCTACAGTATTACAGTTGAAATCTGAATGGTCAATTATATCGCTCTTGAGAAGCATGTTTTTAATGTTTTTGTCTCGTCTGTAAGAGATAAGTGGAGGATCCTTCAAAACAGATGAGGTCTGTACATCCTGGAAGATCCTCAAGTGTTTCAGTATAATACTAGCCACTGTTTTACTTGTGCGATGATAAGTCACCACTAAAGGAATTCTTGTTGTCTTACTAGCAGATTGTTTATAGGTCAGTGCGTCCACTCTCTGAACAAGTAAAACACAAGCAAAAGCAGCATCTATGACTTCCTTTGGAAACATCTTGAAACAGTCTTGAAAATGTTCACGTTTCAATACTTTTCTGTAGGAAGTCTTCATTGTGAGGAATGGAGTTTTGTAGGCCTTGGAAAGGGAAGAATTGTATTGTAGATAGGAATGAGAGTCTGTAGGTTTATAATGGATGGTGGATCACCAGAACTGGGAAGAAAGGTAATTTAAGTGACTTTGAACATTTCAAAAACTGCTGATCTACTTGAATTTTCATGCACGTGTATCTATAGGGTTTACAGAGAATGATCAGAGTAAGAAAAAATAACTACGTGTGGTACTTCTCATGTTGCTGCCAGAGGTCAGAGGAGAATGTCCAGACTGGATAAACCTGAAGGAAACAATATCTCACAAAACCACATTACCACGGTAACTCACATAACCATACGTTACTACTGTGGCATGCACAAGAGCATCTATGATTACACAACATCTCCAGCCTTGAAGCAGAAGACCCCAGCGGGCACCACTCCTGTCAGCTAAGAACAGAGAACCGATGAAACAATTTAGATGGGCTCACCAGAACTGAAAACGTTGTCTGTTTGATGAGTCATGATTTCTGTGGTGACATTTAGATGGTAGGGTCAGAATTTGGAGTAAACAACTTGAAAGCATGAATCCATCTGGCCTTGTATCAGTGGTTCAGGCTGATGCTGGTGTAACGGTGTGGGGGATATTTTCTTAACACACTCCGGGCACTTCAATACCAACTGAGCCTCGTTTAACATCACCACAGCTTACCTGATTACCACAGTCACCAGAGCTCAATGGAACAGAGTACCTGGGATGTAGCCAAAAGAGGGAATCGTATCAGGGTGGTGCAGCTGACAAAAATCACACAGCATCTCCGGATATCACGTCAATATGTAGAGAAATTGTAGAATCTACACCATGAAGGCAATTCTGGAAGCATAAAGGGGCCCAGCCTGGTATATGTTTGTGTGTGTGTCTATTTATTCTTCTTTCTCTCTCTCCTTCTCTCTCACTTCTTCACTTACACACACACACACACACATACACACACACACACACACAATATTTCCAAAAGTATTTGCTCACCCATCCAAATCATTGTTTTGTGTTCCCAGTGTTTCCCAATCACTTCCATTGCCACGGGTGCATAAAACCAAGCACCTAGGCATGCAGACTGCTTCTTCAAACATTTGTTAAACAATGGGTCAGTCTCAGAAGCTCAGTGAATTCCAGCATGGTACCGTGATAGGATGCCATCTGTGCAACAAGTCCAGTTGTGAAATGTCCTCAAAGCTTTGCATTGTACTTGGTGATGTGAGGCTTGGATGCAGCTGCTCGGCCACGGAAGCCCATTCCATAAAGCTCTCTAGATGTAAAGCCACTGGACTCTGTCGCAGTGGAGACGCGTTCTCTAGACCGCATAAACACACTTCTCCGTCTGGCAGGCCGGAGGATGAGTCTGGGTTTGGCGGTTGCCAGGACAACAGTATTTGTCTGACTGCATTATGCCAAGTTTGGTGGAGGGAGGATTATGGCGTGTGGTGGTTTAGTTTGGTGGAGGGGGGGGGGGGTGATTATGGCATGGTGTTTTTTAGTTTGGTGGAGGGGGGATTATGGTGTGGGGTTGTTTTTCACTTAGTTCAAGTGAAAGGAAATGAATGCATTAGCATACTAAGAGATGTTGGACAATTTCAAGCTTCCAAATTTGAGGCAACACTTTGGGGACTTTCCAACATGACTGTGCACCTGTGCACAAAGCAAGGTCTTAAAGACATGGGTGAATGAGTTTGGTGTGGAAGAACCTGACTGGCCTAACCTCAACCCGGGGCTGAATCAGTGTGGAGACTGTGAGTCAGGCCTTCTCATCCAACATCAGTGTCTGACCTCACAAATGTGCTTCTGGAAGAACGGTCAAAAATTCCCATAATCACACTCTTGAACCTTGTGCAAAGTGTGAACTTTTGGCAATGTAGTGTTTGTGTGCGTAAATACAGTATATATATATATATATATATATATATATATATATATATATATCACTCTCCTCCTCTTTCCTTCAAGCTCGGGTCGAGAGGCCTGGGAGCTTGAGGGTCCTGTGCAGTTTCTCATCTGTTGGAGCCACTCCCTGCAGCTTGGAGCCACTCCCCCAAGCTTTGAGCCACTCCCCCAGCTTGGAGGTCCCAGCCACTAGTACTCATGTTACCATGGGAACCACTGTTGCCTTCACCTTCCACATCCTTCCCAGCTCTTTTTTCAGCCCTTTTTTCTATTTTTTCTGCTCCTTGTGACTGTTGTTGCTATCACATGGGACTTCCACATCTATCAATACAGCCCTTTTCTGCCGTTTGTCTATGACTACGATGTCGAGTTTGTTTAGCCATTACCAGTTTATCAGTTTGTATCTAGAAGTCCCACAGGCAAAAGGAAATCATGAAGAGGCCATGAGGAAAGCAGACATAGCAAAATACCTACAGAGAGTGAGGTAAGCCTTGATAGGACAGCTGGATGCGAAGAACAAGATCCAGGCCATCAACACCTACATTCTACCAGTCATCAGACACCCAGCTGGTATAATAACCTGGCCAAAGGAGGAGACAGAAGCCCCCGACATCTCTTCTCACGGAGAGTTTCATCCCAAATCCAGCACTCTGTACACTAAGCGTAAGGAGGAGGCCGAGGACTAGTGAGCATCAGAGCCACTGTCCAGGACGAAACAACCGAGGTTCAAGGCCCAAGCGACAACGTGCTTCAAGGGATTCAAGGATTCAAGGAGACTTTATTGTCATTCACACACACATGCGTACATGAGGTGGGAACTAAATTATGTACCCAAGGTCCCGGTTTTAAGCAGTAGGCAGTACCTCAGACCGCAGTACCTTAGGCAGTACCTCAGACCGCAGAAACCTGAGGTCAATGGGAATGAGGAGGAACAGGAGCCATTGTGTGAAGATAAACACGTGCAATGTTTGTAACACCGGCAAACAGTGGAGGCAGCTGTTTCTTTCCACCAATGGCTGGAAAAGGCAGAAGTTCATAAAGAAGGCACTAAAGATGGTAGCACAGGGATATGCTCTGAACATGAGATCTGGAGAGGCTGGTATCTACCACACCAGGCAGGAGCCCCAGATGGAGGATGTGCAAAGATGACCCTGAGACAATCAAGCACATAATAGTGGAATGCAAGATGCTGTCGGGGAGTGTGTGGATGGCTGCCAGAAACATCTGTGCCAAATATGGGCTGGAGTTTCGAAGGTCAAAGTGTGATGCAGTGCAATGAAGGTAGAGGAGAATGACCGAGCTAAGATCCTTGGGGACTTCCAGTTACAGACCGACAAAATAGCAACAGCTAGCCAAGCATCAGAGCACTAGGCCGTAACCCCCAAAATGGGACAAACAATGACACCAATTGGACACTTCCTGCTAGCAATATAGCTAGCTTATAAACTGTAGAAAAAACGGTAAAAAATAAACAGTAGTCGCCACTAGTAAAGACAGATGCCATGTGCTCATGTGACCTGGGAAGCATGTTTATTACAGAATTGGTTTATCTGCATAGGAAACACCACAATGAAACAGAATAAAGCTTCTCATCAGTATAACAAGACTTGGGATAACACTTGTATTATTTAGTGCCACTGCATTAATTAAATGTAATGTAATTTAAGGTTTTGACCACCAGACTGTCTACTGCACTTATCATGGCACTGACAGTATTGGCAGTTTACCTATACAGACACTGCTGGAACACCAGCGTGTGCCAACATATCGTTGGTGTAAATTTTATATATATATTCACCTTTTCATATTTTCAAGCTCTATATTCTCACATTTTTGCAGATTATTTCATGAACACCCTTGTGGCTAGAGTTATGTGGAGGTAAAGGAGTAATCTGTGCTTTGGTGGATAGTGCCACTGGATTACTGAGACAAAGTGACAGGAGTGTGATTTTTAGCTCAGGATAAACACCCACCTGAGAGACAGTTCACTATGCTTGTGAAATTCCTCTTTAAATTTGAGAATTTCCTAGTCTCAGGCAGTGAGAATGGAAGATACCTCTAGGACACTAAAAGAGAAACACTTGAACCAAGGACACTAGAAGATAAACACTTAAACCAGCACTTGGGTATGATGTGAAGGGCAGGTGTGGTGTGTAGGGCAGGAGTTGTGTGAAGGTCTGGTGTGGTTTGGGTGCAGTGTGAAGGGTGGGTGTGGTGTCGGTGTGGTGTGTAGGGCAGGAGTTGTGTGAAGGGCTGGTGTGGTCTGGGTGCAATGTGATGGCTGAGTGTGGGTGGTAGGGTGTGGTGTGGGTGTAGTGTGGGTGTGGTGTGAAGGGTGGGTGTGTGTGGAGGGTGGGTGTGGTGTGGTGGGTGGGTGTGGTGTGGAAACTGGTCAAGCATCATCTACTTTGAAAGACCGACTTCTGTAAGCCAGCAGTGATCATCTTACATATATATGGTGGATTTGAACAAAACTGGATGTTCTTAGCATAGCACTGCAGGCTTCAGTCGAAGCGTACGCAAGTCTGAAATGCTCTTTGTGAATATTTTACTTGCATCCACATATCCTAACGAATACACAAAGTCTTGTTGAAGTATGGAACCAATGGAGGATTTGATATGGACAACATTCCAAATGGTATGGTGGGGGTCCACTGATCCCACATAGTTCACAACCACAATGGAAATTGATTTATCATCACACAGTGTTGGGTGGGTGTGTCATGTTGGCAGCTGCTGTGTACTCTTACCAAATCATCAAATTTAAATACCCCATACATGCGCACACACACACACACACACACACACACACACGGACGCACACAGCTTTGACCACACAGTCATGGACATATTCCTGGGAAATGAGGGGTCTTAAGTCCTTAAATACTCTCTAAGCTGTAAAACCGCAGACCTATAAACCCTCTCTGCTCTTATGATGGAAGCTCCAGAAAGTGCCAATACATGTCATTTGATTTCAAGATGTTTTCTCTCTCACATGTACACACACACACACACACACACACACACGCGAAAACAGACACGAACACATGAAATTCATGAAACGATTAAACAATGGAAGGCAAATCACAGGGTTAAAGCAATGGCATTTCAGTCCCATTAAATCTGATAAAGGGGAAATAGGATGATGTTATGAAAGAAGTCTAGGATTCAATATTTTTGTCATTTTTGTGTATGCCACTGCTGTAATACAGTACTGACATTTACATCAAGATTTCCCATCAGCCCCGAGCCTTCCCCTTGCCCTAGATTCACAGAGAGCGTCCAGGGAGACGAGAACGCCCAGGGAGACGTGAACGCCCAGGGAGACGTGAACGCCCAGGGAGACGAGAAGACCAGGGGACACAGCATTACCTCTCTTGCAGTCTCATGTACAACTTGCCATTTGTACCAACTAGCGCATGCTATGTAAAGGAAGCTACAGAAACTGAACAACAAAAATGACTGATGCCATAATTTTCAATGTTAACGTCGACATTACAAAACTCAAAGCATCCAAGAAGGAGCAAGGAAAGCACAAACATCATATCATGACTGATTAATACCATTATACCATAATAGCGTTATACCATTTTCGAGCTGCTTAACAGGTCAGCTCAGTGCCTGTCCAAGCCACATCAGGAAAGGCGACTTGGCAACAGCTCTGCCTTGTCATGGTGTCATCAAAGTTCATCGGGTTTCATCAAAGAGCCTTCAGCACAGGGACGACTTCACAAGGCCGGAACGTGCAGGCTCTCGCTCTGAGCCCATACGAACGCCACTTAAGGGAGACGGTTGTGATAAGAGGGGCCAGTTCCCTGATAGAACTGCTGTCAGCTGAATGGCATAGTTGGAAGAAAACGAAAAGTTTTTCCCTACAACAGCACTGGGGAGCTGATCAGAGATCAGTCTGCTGGTCTGGGAACGTGCTAATAACACAGGGTATGGTTTCATCAGTGGCCCTTTAAGTGCGGTGGTAGTGAGTTCTTTCTGTGTCATCCGCCAACCCCCCACCCCCTCCCTCCCCGAATACCCCAGGCTGCCATCTCTGCCTGTTTTATTCATCCCTGTTTGACCAGACATTAGAAAGTTGATTGAAGGAATATTCATCTCAGTCAAACTGAGCATTTAGAGCTTGTGATTAAGCAGAATATTATTAGTTTGGGGAATGACTGAAAAACACACACACACACACTCACACACACACTCTCACACACACTCTCACACACACTCTCACACACACACACACACACACAGAGCTCCAGGGCTGTTCTGAAGCTCTTATTAGAGAAAGACCACACATCCCAAAGTCTGGCTGTTGCAGCCACTGCATAGAACAGACACGTTTCTCCAACTCTTCTGCTTACTCTGCAGTGCTCTGAGGAACAGGCCTGTTTCAATCCCTTCCTCGGTAGGACTGGCCATGTCAGGCGTGTCTCCTGCGTGTCTCACGCATGTCTCCCATGGAGGTGGTGGTTCTAGTTACTCCAATCTGAGCTCCAATCGGCTCCAGGCTGCAGGGAGAGTTGAAGAGGGGGGCAGTGTTCAGCCAGCTCAGAGCAGCACTCCAACACTCCCAGCATGCACTGCAAGAGCTCATCAGTCTCAGCTAGTCAAACGCAGAGCAATTAGTGAGTGGCTGGAAGAGGCACGTCAAATGAGAGGAAACGCAGATGTGTGGTGGAATGGGGGGGGGGGCACTGAGCTACAAGGAATTTAATGAGACAACAGCTACAAAGAGGTGAATTAAAAGCAGAGCTGTAAAATAACAGATCAGCCACAGGGATCTTAACAAGACAACAGCTATGGCTTAATGAGACAGCTACAGAGGCCAATACAAAAACAGCTACTGAAGCCACAAGCTGGGAAGCTAAACAACAGATTAGCCATAAAGAGAGAAACTGGTGAACCTAACTGGAGAAGTTAAATTATAGAATAGGCACAGAGAGGAAAATAAAAGAACAGTTGGGGGGGGGGCGTGTGCGTGCACATGCATGTGCTTACATATGTGTGTGCGTTGGCAGCATCTTTACATGTTGAACCGGTGCACTGTGTGCAGCACACAGACTCCCCAGGCTTCATGTCCAGCGTGTGAGTGCCCAGACACGGCAGTTCCACCATCAGCTCTGCCTGTGGGCTGACAGACTGCAGGGAGAGAGGGTCCCTGTCCCGACGGCCATCACGCCCACCACACCAGGAGAGGCCTACGCACGCTCCATCCCCCAGGTGAGAAGGCGAGTGTGGCCGAGCGGCATGCAGGCAACACAAAAGGGGGACTCCACTGATCCAAAACGTCATTCTTGCAATTTTGAATCTTTTTTTTTTTGGGAGAGATTTGGGGTAGCTCTTTGTTAATTCATTGGCTCCATGCTTTGCAGCACAAAAGGATTTGCCGAGAGATTGCCGGCACTGGACCAAATACCGTCTATTGTCAAGGGTCTGCTGTTTCATCCCCTCTGCTGAACACTATAATCTGCAAGCAAACGGCAGAGAGGCAGGCTGAGCTGCAGTAATGCAGAGGGTCTGAGAGGGCCAGAGACATGCCCCGCTCTCACTCTGAGTGACAGCTCATTTGGACACAGTGTCCAACATCTGTGATTAACAGTGCTTACACATAAGTCACACATCGACCTCCCTTCGGATACGAACAGCTGAGTGGTACTGATTAGTGAAGAGGAACAGCTGAGTGGTACTGATCACCGAGAAGGAACAGCCGAGTGGTACTGATCAGTGAGGAGGAACAGCTGAGTGGTACTGATCGGTGAGGAGGAACAGCCGAGTGGTAGTGATCACTGAACAGGAACAGCCGAGTGTTACTGATCACCGAAGAGGAAAAGCAGAACCAAGCCACCAGAGGCTGCACTCACACTGGTTTCAGAGAAGCAAATGAGATTGCACTGCTTTGGCAAAAAAAAAAAAAAAAAAAAAAAAACAGCACTGTTCACACTTACACTACTCACAACTCAGCTGAGCTGAGCAAGGGTTTAAAGTGATTGCTTATAATTCATTCAGTGAGTCAGTATCTTGTGACAATTCATTTGGGTTGAACAGATTTTGTTTGTTTATGCTTTGTAATGCTCACTCTGTCGCACTGCTTTAGCAAAGCTGCTAATGAAGCCACTGCTAAAACAGGCGGCGTTGGCCTTATCGCTGTAACCAGCAGGCCATATGCTGGGTTGTTGCTCTCAATGCATTTAACATGGACCAAGCTCACTGGGGAAGCTCATTCAGACGCAGACTGAATTGACACTGCATGTCTATGGGTTTGTGCTACATTGATTATTTTTGCATTAGCCGACCACTTCAAGAAGAACATTCTGAAACTCAACCAAAGTGGACAGATGTAAAAAAAAAAAAAAGTAACAAGAAAAATGAGTTACTGTTGTACCGTTAGATGACAGTGTTCTTATATTGTCATATTTCATATTTTTCTATTTTTATGTGAGGTCGCACACTGCCACTGGATGTTGGTTTGAACAGGACGGACTCATAAAGGCTTCAGATATATGTTTTGTGTGTTTTCCAGATAACAACACCCATCATGTTCTAACATTTTACATACTGGACTCACCTTAACTGTAACCTTAACAGCGTCTGTGCCATTTAAACTGGCCAAGCCCACCACCCCAGCATTCCTATGTGAACAGTGTAGTGGATGAGTGTTAATGTAGTTCCTGTTTGTTGGGATGAGTGTTAATGTAGTTCACTGGAAACATTTGTGATGGCAAATCAACCCCCTCCATTACAGCAGCACTCCTCTGGAAAATTAACCCGCCCCCCACACACCTCGGAGTGCCTGAGTATTTAGTGAGTTCATTTGGCCAGTGTCAGGATAATTGCTATGTCCACTCCACTTCTGCCACAGAGATTTAACCAGAATACCAAGAATAGTGCATCTCCTCCCAGTGGGGAGCTGATGGGTGATTTGCTCTCTATTAGATGATGAGAGACGGATCGGCGGACATTAGTCCAGCTTTGCCTCAACAGTTGGCCTTCCCTTAATAACACTCTTTATTACCAACTTGTCTGGGTGATGTATTCCTTCCTCAGAGCTACTGGGTTGCCAGACGTTCAGGCTAGACTCTCCTGTCGAGAAACTGTCCACTGTTAACTGATCATAAATTACCCCTCCCCCAGCAAAAAAACTCATCTCAATCTATTTATAATTAATGAGCCAATTTGTTCAATGTTTCTAGAATATTTTAAAATGCTGCATCTCTACATACATGGCAAAACAAGCAAGACCCTAAGACTGAGCACAAATGCCTTGCAGGAAACGTTCAGAGCGCGAGATTACTGCAGTGATCAAGGACTTAATGCACATACGAAACCTTAATGAACTAAATGGCTTATGTGAATCTTCTGTATTAGCTCCATATGTCAAATGAGGACGGAGAAGCAATGTTACTTAGCCATCACACAGCTGGACTTGTAGGAATGCTCATTAATGCCTTCTCGACTTTATCTGGCCACTGCAATTTGAATCACTTACCTGAAAAGAAAAAAGACAGAAAGAGAAGTTTAATTTTTGTACAAAATTGTGAAATTCCTCAAATGCCATTTGTATGAAAGAGGACAAACCATTAGCACCTCAATAACAGAGACATGGATGGAAACATTAAGGCACTACAGAATATGTTAATTTAATCTGTAAATAAACATTAGAACACAATATACACACAATAACATTGATACATGTGGCATAGAAACATATGATCTCAAACATAGTTGAAACATCCATTTATCTGAAGCATGCTAAGATGGAAATATTTACAGCATTAGCAGACACTCATGTCCACAGCCAGTGGTGTAAGTACCCAGGGGGCAGGGGTTAATGGTCCAGAGCCCTGTACCACAGCAGGGCTCACAATCTATCAAAATATGCAGTTTACCAAAATGTGCATATCACATAGTAATGGTTCTTGGGACATTTCTTATTTTGGCCAGTGGCATGTTAGCTAAACATGATGTATTTATTGTGATCCAATGCATAATGTATCATAAATGTTCAGATTAACACTCAAGGAAGCTTTGATGGTATATGCATTGGTATATGGTATATAATGGTGTGCCGGTGGTGTGCTGAAGCTGGGAATACAAGCAAATCCAAGCACAGAAGCATAAAGTACAAAGGGGTCATAACACCACGAGCAGATGGCTGGATTAATGAGACTTCCTAAACTGGACAGGAGAGACTTCCTAAACTGGACAGGAGAGACTTCCTAAACTGGACTGGAGAGACTTCCTAAAATGGACAGGAGAGACGTCCTAAACTGGACACTTCAGAAGACAGGAGAGACTTCATGGACTGGAGACTTCCAGCAGAGATGAGGAAGCACAGCGTCACCCGTGTGCATGACTTCAGAGCACTGATTTCACAGACACAAAATATAGTAAGTGAACAAGCAAATATATTTTTATATAATTCCTTTAAATATATATTGATTATAAATATTAAGTTTGTTTTTGCAGCAGTTCTTTTGGCTCACAATAGCAAGTCCTTCACTGGCTCCATGGAACAAATCCTTATGGTAGCGTACCAGGCCCAACTACAAGCACATGGAGACCGTTCAGCTAGAACCCTGTCAGGGAGAGAACACGGAGAAGGTTCTAACGTTTTAAGAAAACTACATGAAATGACTGTTGATTATTAACGTGACTTGAGGATGACTAAGGATCAGTCGCATTCTTGAAGAGGTGAATTTTTAATTGAAGATAGAAAAGCACTCTGACGTACAAATGGGTAGATGGAGTTCATTCAGCCATCTGGGCGCTAGTACATCAAACGGTCTTGAGGCACAGAGTCCCTGTCTCGAGTTGTGCTACACTAGAAGGTAGTGGAAATGTGCAGGATGGGACACATATTTGCAGGTACGAGAAAGCAGGTCCATTTCTGGCATTGCAGACAGGGTTTTAAATCTAATTCAGGCAACTACAGGAAGCCAACGGAAGCCAATGTGGACTTTAGAGAACTGAAGACCAGTCAAGCAGATGCAGGTCCAGTTGCGGGGTTTTAGTGGCGTGAGCGGGGAAGACGACAAACACGGAGGTGCAGTGCTTCAGTCTGGAGATGAAAAGGAACTGAAACAAACAACTGAGTGACATGACTGGACAGAAATGGCCAAACTTTGCTGATGTTATGTAAGAGCGACCAGCAGGTCCAGCTGAGGTTGGTAACATGGCCAGAGAAAGTGTGTCTTTTCCAAATTTAGAGGGCGTGTTAAGCCAGTTGCCATTGTAGGTAGCCAGATTTTGGTGCAGAGAGGAATCACCAGATACATGCAAGACGACTTGCTGGGGTTCGGTTTCAGTTATTTACACTCAAAAACAACTTCTTAACTTACTGTTCACAATATGAAATTCTTGACATTCCCCAAACTGCAACAACTGTATGAGCAGCCACAGTAGTTCACTTTCCAGAGAGATGTTGCCCAAGCAAAATCCACCAGTGCTTTCCTAGGGCAAAAGAACACACAGCTCCATATAGGCACATTATTAGAAAATGCTGTCTTGTTCACGCTGCCTTCGCTCTGATCTCCACAATACACTCAGTGCTATAACACTGCAGGAAATCTAAGAAGAAACACAGCGAGCTCCAACCTAAAACTCCGAGCAGAGGAACTCAGCATCGCCTCCAACATGCCTTTGCTCCCCGAGCCTTCACTAACAAGTTCTAAAAACTCTGCTTTCCACACAGAGTCTGAGTGCACAGTGCACGTGGATAATAATTAAGGGCCAAATCTTTGACAGCAAGGCAATAATCAGATGTGATTTCAGCTGGTGCCAGTGGTGGCTTGAATCCTTGGTCCTGGTTTTGTCCTCATGAGTTGGACCGAAGGTCTCACACCCATTACATAAAATGCTTTCAATTAAAAAGCTTAATCCTTTTCCAATCCAGTGGTTACTAGGCTGAATTAATTTCCGTATTTACTGAGAGTATTGTTTGTGCTGATGAGAGAACACGTGGTGTTTTCCAGAAAAATCTATTTCATACTTGCACTCTGCGTAATTAGAACTTGATATTTACATACCGTGCAGTGTATACAATTTATCAGATTCGTTAAAACGACACAATCCCTGGAAACCATATAAAACACTCTGCTTCAAAGAACAGCTCACTGGAATGGGAAAACAAGCGATGTAACTGGCCACTGAAACGCTGAAGTTATTAAAGAAGTAACTCAAAGCTTACAGGTGACGCCTGTGAGGACCTTCTCATTGGTTAGTGAAAGGCTGAGAGAAGGAGAAGTACCATGAGGACAAATCTCCCACAATTACTGCCGTGTCTCACACGGGGCCAAACGGAGACGAACTGCCCAAGCCAAAGGGGGCAGCCACTGCACATTTAACCTGCAAAATGGAGAAATGAAACAAGGAAATGTGCTGGTGCACATGGAAATGTGGCGGTGCACACAGAAATGTGGAGGTGCACATGGAAATGTGGCAGTGCACATGGAAATGGGGTGGTGCTGCACATGGAAATTGAATTCCAGTCCATCTCCAGGAGTGAAGGACAGCTGGAGATCTCAAAGGAATCCAAGTTGACCTTACAAAAAAAAAAAAAGAAAGATAAAACGGCGAGACGTCGGCGCGTGCCGCGGCCCTCGTGCGTCTCCTTTTCTCATGCTGATGTATCTCGTGTTTTGATCGGGAAGAGGCTGAGAGGCTCCAAGGCCAGCAGCATGGGGTGACAGAGATATAGTGCACAATGACTCTTGAAAGACCTGCAGCGATTCTCCGGGCCACACAGACCTCAAACCCAACACATATAGCTCTTATTACACGCACCTCTGCTGAAAGGAGTTTGAAAAATTAATTTCATGCCTGATTTAAAACATCCAAACGCTTCAGCGCGCTCCCTGCCTGGTATTATAAACATCCACAGCTTAATCTCACCCAGGAGATTGAGCTCAATCTCGTTTTCTAAGTAGACAAAAAGTCACGCATCCAGCGGCGAGAAATCGGGCAGGCTGAGTCCGACGCGCTTTCTTCCCATTCGGTGATTTGTCATGTCATGCCAGAGGTATATCACCACCCACAAACTGGCCCTCACCCCCCCCCAGAACTCTCCGCAGGTCCCTCAGAACCAAACATGGCCCATTTAAACCGCTACATCTGGAGTGTTGCACCACTGCAGTGCATCCGCCCAAGAGAAGATTTTCCCATCTTGGCTAGAATTGCCATCATTGAATTATTGTCACTTTCTTTTTTCCGTTTCACCAGTATTTCGTTGCATTGTAGCCGAGGAATACGGAGGAGTGGAAGACTGAGGTGTAAGGCAGGGCGCCTTCAAATTACCGACGCCCCGAAGGAACGGAACACAGCAGCCAACAGTGGGGGAAAAAGCTCGACAAACGTCCCATGGTTTATTCAGTTGCCTCGCTTTAACTACCCACTCACCCTTCGCTCTTCCGTCTCTTATACCTTAGGGACTTTAGCTCAAAATGTTGATTTTGGAAGACGGTCTCCGTGCTGCCAGGCTCTTCGAGAGCGGGGTCTGGTGCGTATACAAAAACCGACTCCCCACAAACGCGGCGCATCACCCAACGCTGCATTAGTCAGTCAGCATTCATCCAGTCTTACCCATCAGGCAGCCTGCGTCATCGCCGGCATCCTAATGACAGCAACACCTGATTCTGTTGTTATGTGTGTAAATGCCAATGCTGGACCATGGCAAGGGGCTACTTGTTCATGATCAGATCTAAACCATATAAAGCCAGATGGTATCTGTGAGACCAGATGAGGTAGGCAGTAGTTATGAAGCTACGCTGGGGATAGAGATGATAAGACGGTGATACCGGTAATAAATAAATGGAATGAAGAAGCTAGGAAGCTACAGTCACTCCTCTGATATATACAAGCTAGGCATTTGCACACTGACAGTGAGTTTTAATTCTGCAGTCTGTAGTCTGCAGATTAGGAATTACATGTCAGTCCAGGGAGACACAATTCCTTTCAGTCCAAGACACAGAGCCTCCGATGTTCTGCAGCAGACGGTGAACAGATAACACTACAGGACACAACCAAACCACACACCTTTAAGTCACGAGTCCCTGAGACCGCACGACTTATTAATACTTTTAATAAGTTCAAGCAGAGCACAGATCTGCTCTGATTTGCCGATCTCTGCAGGACTTAATTAGTTTTACACAGCAGCTAACAGGATCAGGAGTGCAACGCTGCTAAGATTTGCCATTTGAGATCTAAGCATCATCTGTAGAGTGGTGGGATTCTGATGCTTTCCCGCACAGGAAGGCGGCAGTGCCATTCTCTCCTTCAGTCAGACAGTCCCCATCCATCCGCTCTGCTCCCCTGCCCGCCGCCGCTGTCGCCAGCTAAGTGGCCACTGTATCTCCAGCAGGAGCGAAATCATCTTCAATTAGAGATTATTAGTCTTTAAAGTAATTTCCCATTACAAATTAAAAGGCTCTTCCATAAAAGCAGCCAGCGTGTCTCTGATCTCTCTGCCCTGGATCTTTTTTGCGCACAGCTGCTGCAATCATCCACATCTATACAGGGGACTAGCAAAGGCTGTGAGCTCTTTCAGGCCCGCCTTACTGTAAATCAAGGCTTTTACTAAATAGCCTTCTTAGTTTCATTTTATGGGCTTCCACTGTACAAAACTCCTTGATTTCCAATAAAGCTTTAACGGCAAATAAAGGCATAAGAGTTCTGACCAAAACATGTAATAACGACTGTGTTCAGTATTTATATTTTGATATATATATACAGTATGCAATATCCTTATAATCCACAGAATGTAACAATTATTAATTTTCATTAAAAAAAAGAATTAGAAAAGTTGTGAACAATTAAAAGAACGATTCAGTCAAAAATGCTAATGCTGCTAAAATAGGATGAAAGCGAACAGGCCCTCATTAGCATTATGCAAATAACACCAAATTAGCATTATGCAAATGACATCGCAACCAACTCCTATTCATTGATAGTCACTTGCCCATGTTTGGTCAAGGTTTTCCTTTAGGCATAAAGACAGATGGGGTTAGGGTCACTAGCTTTATATGGCATTGACAACTGAGTGCAATTCAACTACATACAATGCATGTGAAATAAACTTTCATTCTTAAACTGAAAATTGTAAAAGTAACAAATACTGCTTGTAAATTTACAACAAATATTGCTTGCAAATGTAATCAAGAGTGCACCACTCGCACACAGTGACAGGAATGAAAAAGCATACCACAGTATATTATCATCTAAATAAATATCAGGTACATCCCAAAAAGAAAGAATTAACATACAAAAGAGATGTCTCTGTCTCTCGGGCTCTCCTGCACCCTCACACAGCGGAGGGAGGGAGGAGAGACCGACGAGAAGAAGAAAGCAGGGTGTTCTCATCACTGTAATTAAGATAAGCTTTAGGGTCCTCTCAGCTCATTTCAGCTCAAGGTTTGACATCCAAATTGGCCATTTCAGACATTCCCAGGATGGCATTTGTCACCTTTGAACACTGAGAGGAAAAGCGCTTATATCTATCAAAAGATGATTTCCCTTCAGTATGAAGGATCCTCTTCTGGAGAGGGCCATCATTTACAGCAAATGGCTGCACCAAAAAAAAAAGCTTAATCAGAAAAAGTGTCTCCAGCAGAGCGAGCCCCTTCTATCCTAATTCACACTGATTCACTTCTGCTGTGCATGTGCATAGTGAGGAACTAACTCCACCACCAGGAAACCAGGTCCTGCGGAGCTCAAGGCAAAGCCCTCCCGCGCTTCTGCTGTGGGGCCGTGGGTTCATGGGGTCGTGGGGTCGTGGGGTCGTGCCCTACGTCCCTGCCAATGAACTCCCTAATGCAGCTGTGTGCAGAGTGTGCGGTCATCAGTGCCCTGCACCCTAAGCAGCCAGGCTCAGGGGCAGACACACACACACAACCTGTGGCCAATATAGAACTGCATAAATGCAAATCAACATTCGTCACTCCAACCCTCTTAAATTTACCAGTGAGAAGCAGTTCTGAAGGTCAGTTATAAATAGCAGAGTGCTGTTTAAAAAAAAAAACACAGAAGGGAAACAAAAATGTGACATTTGTGCATGTGAATTTGCTGACCTGGCACTCCAGGGTGTCTGGACTCCTAAATTAACACAGCGGTCAGTCCTGTACCTGGGCCACATCCCCCTCCCCCTCGTCATAACACGCGAGAGTGTCAGCCTTTATCAGCACACTGCCCGAGTCAAACACCCCAAAGTCATCCAGATGAGTACGAATGAGCAAATTAGCCATAAACTATTCACCAAGTTGTGACCCTGCCTTGAAGGGAACTTCTAATATACACCTTGCATTTAAGGTACACTGCTCATTTGCATACAGCTGACAACAGGGACACATATAACTTAATAACTCTGCATAAATCATAGTTAATCTGCATGCACAGAACCACTGTGGCTGGACATGAGGGAGTTTAGTGCAATTATTGCTCAGCACCAGGCTTATGAGGTACAGCATGGTCAGGTGTGTTTAGTCATCGTCATTCCCGTAACATAAAATCGTCCCCAAATGGGAAGACAAAACTCCGCCACATATGCAAGTTATGGCAACATGTCTGAAAGTGGGGAAAAAAGCCACCCTGAAAATGGCCCCTGACTGACAGAACAATTTGAGCTATTATCCAGTTCCACCATGCTGGTCACATGCACTCCCTCCATGTTATTTCAGAACGATGACCATCATTTACCTAAACTGGAAAAACACTCATGCAAATGAACTGGGTTGAGCATTCAGCAGCGGGGACCCAGTCCCACCTGCACACGTCTCCCCTCCATTGCTCCGATCGGTCATTTCCCACACCGACGAGAAGTTTTGCTTAGACAATCTCATTGTTTATTTGTTTTCCATAACAGGTGGCACTCTCAGAATATGTAAGTGGGCGGGAGGGGGAGGTCTCTCAGTACAAGGTTCAAACAGCACTTATTAAGCAAACGCTCAAGT
This sequence comes from Brachyhypopomus occidentalis, assembly GCA_020368025.1. NCBI lineage: Eukaryota > Metazoa > Chordata > Actinopteri > Gymnotiformes > Hypopomidae > Brachyhypopomus > Brachyhypopomus occidentalis. The sequence goes on along the minus strand of JAGXOD010000015.1, from coordinate 4,460,643 downwards.
AATTATTCATTAGCGTACAGACAGGTGGGTATCCGCTCAGGAATTCAAGCCATACAGATCAGACATTTAAATCTCCTGCTCATCGACTCATTGTAATAGGGCCGCAGCCGTCCAACAGGAGCGCAGCGGAGGTACAAAGCCAGCCTTGTCTCTGCGAGCCCTGCTGCATGGCTTTGCATGAATAAGTACTGCTCCGCAGGCAGAGAGATGAAGACCCAGAGATGGAAAAGACAATGCTGGTCCCAAAGCGAGAACCTTCTCTCCGGCTAATCAACCCATCTACACAGGGAGCAGCCAAACGCCGACCGGGGGGCGGAGCAGCACGGTGAGACCTCCACCAGTGAAACTCCACCAGTGAAACTCCACCAGTGAAAGTGCAATGCAATTTTTTGTTATATAAAAAAAAAGACCCAATAGAGTACATTTTTCTATAAAACTGTTAATGACTGAAATCATCATACACTGTAAATGTTGTAGATTGTTGTAGGAGTCCTACGAGCAACAATGTACAGTTGTGAATAAACTACAGCAGGGATCGATTTAGCAGGGCTCGATTTTGCATCTTGCAGGTAGACAGTGTCACATTCAGGCTTTATTCCTTAAATAATAGGATTCAGCTTTAGTAATATTATTAATATGCTTAGAACATTGCTTGGAAGTGAAATAAGTCTAGACATGATCTCCAGACTCCTGCCAGTCCAGCAGCGATCTTCTGTGTCTGCTGTCTTCATTTATGGGCAGGGCCCTGAAAAAACCATCACGGAACACAAAATCAGGCATTTCATATTAAATATCCAATTTCCATGAAATGCAGCAAAATTGGAACTAAAATGATCAGATACATGCTTTAACTGGACGGCACAAAGCTAACCACCACAGCTCAGCACTTTTTCTGTTGCTATGGAAACGAGTCAAAGGAGAACATCACGTGGGGGATTTCCTAGTCCGTCTACGGATTCTTGATGGATTTAAAGTTAATGTACCTACCGCCCCAAAGTTAATGTATACCGCCATGCCTACACCCCCCCACCTGAAGTATATGCATACTGACATTCCCACCCCCCCTTAAAGTAAATGTATACTGACATTCCTAGTTGACAAAAAAAAATTATAAACCTTTTCGTTGGGATTGCAAACATTACTGCTGTTTGAGGCTCCAGAATCATTCCTAGGTAACGTTAGCATGGTGCTGCCTAGCAATGAATTCAATAACACAGCCACATGAGTCAAACACGGGCAAGCATTTTCATCTCAGTGGCAGAATGGAGCCTGTGTCCTGATGTTCAGTCACACCTGCGTCCTGATGTTCAGTCACACATGCGTCCTGATGTTCAGTCACACATGCGTCCTGATGTTCAGTCACACCTGCGTCCTGATGTTCAGTCACACCTGTGTCCTGATGTTCAGTCACACCTGTGTCCTGATGTTCAGTGTTCAATGTTCAGATAAACAAGGGTCAAAAACTGGTCTGCATGATGACTACAATTATTTACATTTAATTTCATTATGTGAGCGCTGTTCCTCATTGAACCACTTTAAATCTGCCTCTTCCTGAATGCTTGAACACTAATCAAACTCAAAGGACGTACAGATACGATGATCAAGAGGAGAAGCCACAAAGTTCGATCCATAATTCACCCAAGGCTGAGTATGAGTGGGTGCACACGCCTGTGCTGGTTTATGTTAGTTACTCTGAAAGCCAACTCTGGGTGGGTCGTTAAAATCGAGAGAGGGTTTTACAGCCCACCACAAAAAGCCAATTAAACTCAGGGACACTATAAGCTCTTCTGAAGGTAACACGGCTCCATCAGAGGCAAGAGCAACCCTCGTGAAGTCTTGGCGAGGCTGGAGCAATTTATTTTCAATCTAGAGGAATCTGGCTCACAGACAACAAAGAAACTGATTATGAACAACAGTCCTTTCTCGGTAAGGCAGGAAAAGCCTTCACCACTGCCACTTCAGGTCTGATGTTTAATTCTGGAACATGGTGGAAACTGATGGATTCAAGACACTGTGTTGTTCGTTTTTCTTTTCTTTCTTATTTCTCTTTTACCCATGTTTGCGTAGAGTACGGCCATTAAGTAGAGGTTGCACCATCTCAAGGCTAGCCTCACTGGGGAAGGAGTGAAGAGAGTTGGACTAAGATCCTGAACTCCCAAGGAAATCTGGTTTTAATCTGGTTTTTAAAGGTGCATGTCACCTAAAATCCTAAGTGGCTATAACTGATGTACTGAAGCAAAATGCTTTTATGCTCAGAAGCACCTGCAGTTCTCACAGTTCTATTGTTTATACAAACACACATGACCAAATTTTGGCATCTGCAATTGAATATTGCACTCTTATGGAATAATGGTGTTGTGACCATCACGGAATAAAAACGTGCAAAACCTTTGCTATTACAAGTCAGATCACTACCTCATATCATAAGTCAGTGATCACACTAAAGTGTCGAAGGAGGTTTGGAACAGCAGTACTGGTGTAGCATTATGTTTCTACAACAGTACATTACCATATTAGCATATTAAGAAGTACTTGGGGGCTATGGCTCGCAAAAAGTATATTCATCCATTTGTTCCAGAACTAGTTTTAGTGATCCACATCATTTTTCTAATGCCCATTTTGCAAGTGGTATTCAGGTTTGCATGAGAGCAACTGCCATAATCACTAAAGCATACCAATGTGTTGGAGCACTAGGGAAATAACCTGATGATATACCTGTGACGACCAAGGCATAAGGCATGTATTATTTACTCCAAGGGATGTAGGAAACCATGCAGAGTTACCCACGAACACGGCAAACAAAACCATCATTAACAGTGTAGTGACCCCAACCCAGGTGCATTCCGAATGCTAACGTTAAAGAACCAGAGCATCAAGAACAGTTAATATTCTTGCACAACTGATTCCACCAGTGAGACATCCGAGTTCAGTGGAAATCTGCATTCCACCACATACTGATATCATCAAATCTGGGTCGTCTGTATGCAGAGAAGGGCGTGTTACTTCAAAGCACTCGGCACAGTGCACTCGCTAGGGAGAAACCATTGAAGCCATCTCTGGAAAATAATGCCACTCCCTAGATGGGCTACTTTGCACTCCTGAGCTGAATGCAGTCACAAAGAGAAAAGCTGAACAGCCCTCTTTTCTTCTCAAGAGGTTCAAGCAATTCATGACTTGAAATCAGCTTTCAAGTTAATACTGAAGAGGAATTGTTGCAAATTCAATATCGTTTTCATTCATCAGCACCGGACTATGATTTAATCTGGATCTTTGAGCCCAAACTTAGCAAAGCAATGGCAGAAGCCAACTGAACCCCACCTGCCTGGGCTCACCTAACACACATTACCTGGGTTCCCTCTAAAGGTAGAACCCACCACATACCAGATACAGTCCCATGCTTTTTCGTAACTGTGATGGAATGTCAAAAAAAGCATCTCATTACTAAATGTAGCACAACCGGCACGAAAAACCCGAAACAAAAGTACAACTTGCGAAAACTAAAAGTATATAAACCACAGCATAAATGAAAAATCTTTATAAACCATGCAGGACTGCACCATCCTCTGAGAACAACTCTGATTAAGATGCTAATATTCATCGACCCGATGTAGAACGAATTATTTGGACTCAACAGCAGACCCAGGGTAGCTTGCCGTAATAACCCATAGGGAAGGCTAATGATAACAAACACCCTGCAGTCCTCATGGGTGAGCAGCGCAGCCGGCCTGCCGCTAGCTATGACGGAGCCTGATCGGCTCTCTGTTCTTACACGTCCAAGGACATGACTGAGCCCAGGCAACGTGCCACCATGCATGGGGAATATGTGCAAACCCACCCACAGCTGCTGAATGAACAGCAAATTGACTCTTTCAAATGCCATTATTAGTGTAAAGTCACTGCCCCTCACTATCTCACCCTGAGAGATATTTAAGACATATCTGGACATTTGCACAACAAGCTCTCGGTAGATTTCACAATATAATTCAGCGTTAATGATCTCGCTCCGGCGTCCTCTGCCCGGTCAGATACTCTCCTGCTCTTTTTTCACCAAGCCCTTGGTGCAAACATCATAACTGGTGTTCAGAGAGCGCTAATCAATCATTTTATTTTCTGCCTGCAACGTGAACCTCACATGGTTCGTGCCCTCAACATGCTGTGACCTTCAAACTTTTTTTCAAAAAAGCTCATAACACTTTATTCTGCTACGTTTTAAGGATTTTGCTCCTACCCTAATTTTTAGGTTGTTTATTATTTCTTATTTCTTATTTTATTAGTTTCAGGTTTTATTGTCACTTTGTTGTAGTTTTTGCTTTGGTATCTGGACTACATTACCCTGTGCTTGGGAGGCAGTTTCTACATTTTTTGTTTTATTCATCAGAGTATCAAGATAATATCCCAGTGCCCCCAACTCACTAGAAAATAACATCAAGAGAAAATGATTAGATTACAGTCTAATGTGTGCAAACACACACACACACAAACACACGCCCTGAAGAGCAGAGAGACAATTCTCTCCTCATCAGTTTAGCAGAGTCTCTCAGACACCTCGCCTGAGGACAACAACTTATTTTTTCTGCCCCACTTGGCACGATTAGTCCAAAATGATGCATTTAATGAAGTCTAGAAAACCACTCAAGCTTGGAGTGTTCGAGAAGTGTAGATTACACTTAGTACAGCACAGATAGACACATACCACACACACATTATATATACACGTGTGTCTATCAAGCAACAGAAAAACAGATTCCAGGGAGTGTAAATGCAGCGTACTATACTAAAGATGTTATAGATATAACAACATTACCTCATCAGGTGCTCAAGCAAAGTCAAAGTGCACTGCTTGTTTTGCTAACATTACATCTGTACAGTGTACACTGCAGTTCTTCCCTGGACCCCACACACACAAACACACACACACACACTCATGCCCACTCACACACATTTACATATGCCCTATAAGCTGCATGACATAAAGCACTTAACTATACAATCTCCATAACCAAACACTGGCAGTGGAATAGGTCACACCAAAGAGCTGAGTGACTAAAATGTGGCACCATCATAGTATGACACATGCCACAAATCAGATGGGGAAATGTGAAAATCTGCCCCAGTCAGCTCTATGTGCTATTATTTTAAAAGGGAAACGACTAGAGCAACAGCAGCTCAGCTAAGAAGCAGAAGACCATGCAAACTCTGTGGGTGGGGCCGTCTAGAGCTGAAGAACCAGGCCTCTGCCTCCTTTCTCACTATACAGTTCCTCCTGCCTCTGAATCACTACACAGTTCCTCCTGCCGCTGAATCACTACACAGTTCCTCCTGCCGCTGAATCACTACACAGTTCCTCCTGCCTCTGCGAATAGCAGCAGAACAACACTTGGGCGTCTAGAGCCTCCTGACATGGGTTTGAGTGAACGAGTAGCTGCAGACACTGAGCACATTCCCAAATGTCCGCCGGAGTGGCATAAAGCACGCTGCCCCTGGAGTCTGGAGGAGGGGAAACGTCTTGTGGACTGAAGGATCACGCTTCATTATCTGGCAGTGTCATACATGCGTCTGTATGCAAATGTGCTAACATTTTGGTAGGAGTGGCCTAATTGTCCAGGGCTGTTTTTCATGGTCTGTCCTTGCAAGTTTACTGCAGCAGCACAGACATTTTAGACAATTCCATGTCCAACTTTGTGCTAGCAGTCTGGGGAAGAGCCTTTCCTGCTCCTGCAGGACAATGCCCCCGTGCACAAATCAAGGGCCAATAAAGACACGACCTGACACGTTTGCTGTGGAGGATCGTAAACAGCCTGCACACAACCCTGAACTGAACCCCACAGTTGCCTCTGGGATCATTTGGAAGGTCAATTGCGAGCCACTGTTCTCATCCAACGTCAGCACCTGACCTCACTAATGCCCTTTTGTTGGAACGAGCAGAAATTCCCACTGGTTCTCCACCAAATCTTATGGAAAGGCTTTCCAGAAGAGAGGAGATTACAACAGGAGGGGGATCAACACCAGTCATTCTGGATATCGTATTGGTACGATGGTTTCGTGTCCACATACAGAGTGTATATTTATTAGATTTGTCCATGTGCCTATACACTGAACAAACGATAAGCTTTTTATCTGAGCAGTAAAGGCTACTAATACATCAGGAGTACGACTACGGCAGGAAGCTGAAAGTGATAGTGATTTAAAACGTGATGCTCGTTAAACACCTTTGCAAGGACATTTTGTGCAAACCTTAACACCTACTGGTTTAAATTGTGATGCTCATTAAACCCCTTAGCAAGGACTTTTTATTTTGTGTAAACCTTAACACCTATTGTGTGATTAAAATGGAAGTAGACATGATCCTGTTACTAAAAGTCATCTACTGGAATGCACATAAATAAATCTGCACACTGTAGAGGAGTTAACATACATGACTGGCTTATGCATAATGCAATTACAAGATAATCCCAGTCAAACAAAAGACAGTCTGCAATGGCACTATATCAGTAGACTATGGCAGTGTTAATAAGCTTAGCACCCATAAACATAAGCTTCATAAAAAGCTATTAGAGTTAATAATAACAACGGCAATATGGTTTTATCATCTCATTCTCCATCTGCTCCACTCCACTTTTGTCCTGATGGGCAGAGATGACCTGCCCTCTCTCTTCCAGCCATCTGGACTCCATAATCTCTCCCTTCTTCCCTGTCTTGTGTCTCAGACAAATATACACACACGCACACACACGCATGCACGCGTACACACGCACAGAAACACACACACACACACACACACACACACACACTCTCTCTAAGCGTTATACGTACTCTCTAATACTCTCTAAGCGTAATATGTGGTCTTTTTCCTTCAAGCTTGGTCCTGTGCCAGAAGCCTGGGTGTGGGAAGGCCCTGCAGTAATTTAGCTGTTCCCAGGACTGAACTCTTCTGGAAGGAGATCTCGGATGATGTTCCTGGGATCTGCTGGAGCCATTTTCACAGTTTGGGGGTTACAGCCCATAGTGCTCTGATTGCCATGGGAACCACTGTTGCCTTCACCTTCCACATCTTTTCTAGCTCCCCTATCACTTTTTGGTATGTGTCAAGCTTTTGGTATGTGGACCATGCCAGGGTCTGGAGCTGTAGGCATGGACCATGTCAGGGTCTGGAGCTGTAGGCGTGGACCATGTCAGGGTCTGGAGCTGTAGGCGTGGACCATGTCAGGGTCTGGAGCTGTAGGCGTGGACCATGCCAGGGTCTGGAGCTGTAGGCATGGACCATGTCAGGGTCTGGAGCTGTAGGCGTGGACCATGTCAGGGTCTGGAGCTGTAGGCGTGGACCATGTCAGGGTCTGGAGCTGTAGGCGTGGACCATGCCAGGGTCTGGAGCTGTAGGCGTGGACCATGTCAGGGTCTGGAGCTGTAGGTGTGGACCATGTCAGGGTCTGGAGCTGTAGGCGTGGACCATGCCAGGGTCTGGAGCTGTAGGTGTGGACCATGTCAGGGTCTGGAGCTGTAGGCGTGGACCATGCCAGGGTCTGGAGCTGTAGGCATGGACCATGTCAGGGTCTGGAGCTGTAGGTGTGGACCCCTGTACACTGTTGCTCTGTGATGCCTCTCCTTCTGCAATGTGCTTCTGACCCTTCATACCCCTTCTGACCCTCTGACCCTTCATACCCCTTATGACCCTTCATGCCCCTTTTGCCCCTCTGACCCTTCATCCACCTAGCCATAGTATTTGTGCTATACCTTGTCAATCTCTAGATGTGACAGTAGTTGCCACTTGCATATGTTCGAACACTGAGCTATAGGTGTTTAGGTGCTGGTCTAGATGTTTTGGAAATCGAAGCATCCTTAGTTCCTACTGCCTCTACATATACCCTCTTTCACTGGGCTTGCTCACATAGTAGCATCCCAACAGTCATGTATCCTCCTGTTGGCTGGATAGTTCAATGGGTTACTCCACTGCTTTCGGTACAGGAGATTTCAATCTCGACCAAGACCTTAGGCAAGTTCCTTTAAGTTACCCGCCTACCTCAATAACAATGAGAGTCAGAAACAAGAGAACCATCCTGGCTTGGACATCACCCGGGTCAATAATGTCTATGTCAGATCCTGGGGGAGCACAGCAGTCTGATGAAAAGTGGGCTACTGGAACACATACAAGACACTCATGAAGAAAAGAGAACCATCTCCCAGACTGTCTCCAGCAGTGTCTCGTGAGGATTGAAATGCTGTTTATTAGGTTTTGTTGATACAGAAGCAGATACCATTGCTGTTCGACTTATTGCAGGGGATCACGTATCTGTCAGCAACAGCCTTACAGTCTCAGTACTTCAAATGAACTACCAAGACTTGAAGACTTTACCCACGATTCTACAAACCATACTTGTGTCAGTGAAATGTTTGCATGTTTGAACGAAAGAGTGGGACTCCGATAGCTGTGAAGTGCTCTGATACGCATGCTCATTACATATTTAATGAACCTTTTGCTAAGGAAATCATTGATAACCTTCTTGGGTGACATGCCATGTCCAAAATAATGAACAGTTCAATAGGAAAGAACATTCACTTCACCCAGATTTGGAGGGGACAGCATGGTTCTGCCACAGAGTCAGAAGAGGTGGAGAGAGATAGAGAGAGAGAGAGGGAGGGAGACAGAGGGAGAGAGAGAGAAAGAGAGTGACAGTAATTCTGTGTCGTGTTGCTGACTTTGTATGCGTATTTAAGGGTTCCTGCAGTAAACACAGACACACACACACACACACAAGCATGCACACACGCACGCACAGACACACACATGCATACCCTCACTCAAACAGAGCAGCAGAGGCTGAAGTGTGGTACTACCTCCCTTATGCGAGTCTGCCAGGTGAATATGGATGACTGGAAACCTTATCTCACGTTATTCCTCACGCTTGCGCAAGCACAGGGGAGCCAAGGGGATCCTTTAAGGCAGAGGTTTACAAAGGCACAGAACATCACACACACACGCAAACACCCAGGAGTGCTCGCACACCGACACACCAGGAAGCGGGTTTCGGCTCTGTTGAGTATGTTAAATATTCATCTTTGTGTGTGTGTGCGTGCATGTGTGTGTATGTGGTGTCGTTGCTATGAGTGGCTGTCCACCTTTGGAACGGATGCAGACTTGTATCCTCCGGCAAATAGATGATTATGTAGATAAATGGAAATTAAAAATCTCCATTTTCATTTCCAAATATTTTTTTTAACTCCGTGTTCACGACTTCGTTACAGTCTGTATTTTACAGGGATGTGGCAGGACCTTAAAACACCTACAACTTACATAACACAGGATAAGAGTTTTGCATGAGTTCATATTCCCAGTGAAAAGTATTTTTACATAACACCCATTTCCTCCCAACTATAATGACTCCTGTGCACAGCCATTCACATTGCAGGACTCGCATTCACATTGCAGGACTCGCATTCACATTGCAGGACTCGCATTCACATTGCAGGACTCGCCAAGTTGACAGCATCATTATCAATCTAATCTGTCAGTCTAACAGCTCACAATGTGCATGAAATAGATTTTGCTACAAATTTTATTTTGCCTTGTAATATATTAATCTGGTGAATATTTAATGTAGCATGGTTAGAAACTGGCCTGCATTGCTGAGACCGGTCTCAGTGTGCTTGCACCCAACACAAACATTTGTTAGAGGTCTCAATCACACTTTTCATTCTGACACTCAGTAGGCCAATAATATCGCCATAATTAGCAAGTAATACATATCCTGGCCAGACCGAGCCACAAGGGCCACTGGGAGAAGCAGGCCGAGCTTATACAGCACGCAGAGGACTGGGAGACGAAGTCAGAGCACACAGCACACTGGCGTCAGCTAGCCTTTTTGTGAGCTGGATATCCAGAAGTTTTAAATTGGGATGGATCTGTCACCATCATCATCTGTAGCCAGTAGGTTTGGAGTTAGGGGAGGCAGTGTGAGGTTTATTTTAAGTGTATTTTGGGATGAGGACAGCTCCCTGGAATGCCGGTAGGGTACGTTAGCCCGGGATAAAATAGAGTGTGTGCTGAGACACGGGAGATATGAGGTGTCATGAGGTTTTCCTCTGTAGACTCAGTCTGTCACTTCACTAATAGTGAGCAGTTTCTCGAGTCACTTTTATTTATTTATTTAGCCGGCCTGTCAGCGTGCTCTGATGAGCCACGTGGTTGGTTTGTTAGGTGAAGATATTTAAATTAGGGCCAGGGGAATCATCAGCAGTGATGAAAGTGTAGAGGCATCCGTGCTGTGAAACCATGTTGTGAAGTGGTAATTCTGTAAGTACCTGGTTGTTAACACAGTGATGGGAAGGTTAATGCTCAGAATGGCATTAATTATGAATGGAGTTAATTTTTTAAATTTGCTCTCCCTACTTCAAAGGCATTTTGATAAATTACACATACACAGACAGTTGCTTTGGAAAACATGACCAAAAAACCCACAGATAGCCACATATACTTGACGACTTCCCTGGTGATTCTCTGCCAGGCATGTTATGTGGTCATTTGGAGTTCCTACTGGATGTTGTTCACTACCCGTCTTTCAGCAAGCGAACTACGTGCTCAGCTGGACCAAGATCGGGTGTTTGACCTGGTTAGTAAAGAATCGTTCAGTTCTTAAACCTGCAGAGCTCCATCAGAGCTCGGACAGCAGGCTGGGTTGCTGCGCTGCTGTAAGTGGATGTGAGCAGAGGCGTCTGTGTGGGTCTGACCCTGCCTGGTGCTCAGTTCAGTGTTGGCAGGCCCTCTGTCTGGGGTACGTTTGGGGTGCCGAGTCCTGTGTTAGCAGGCCCTCTGTCTGGGGTGCGTTTGGGGTGCCGAGTCCTGTGTTAGCAGGCCCTCTGTCTTGGGTACGTTTGGGGTGCCGAGTCCTGTGTTAGCAGGCCCTCTGTCTGGGGTGCGTTTGGGGTGCCGAGTCCTGTGTTTGCAGACCGTCTGGTGTACGTTTGGGTTGCTCAGGTCTGGGTTAGCCTCATCATAGTCTGCACCAGCATTTCTCTCTCTTTTCATTCACTCTTGTTCTTTTTCATGAACAAGAATTCACAAATTACCAAAGAAAGTACTTAAACACAAAGTTTATCATTTATGAGGATCTAGTAAACAGCTGTTTGAAATGAGCTCATGGTAAGCTTCTGAAACAACAAACACCTAATTTTAGCATCTAAAGAGAAGGTGTTTGTGTTTGGTGAGTAGGCGACAGCGTGGCCCATACCCCTCATCCTCACAGGTGCACTGCAAGTGACAGTTTTTGAAACTGGTGCAAAGTAATGCAATTTCTGTCTTGCTGGGCAATATTTAGTCAGCTGAATGAACTGCAGGTCCATCTTGCTAGCCTAATGCATATACCCTATTTTGATCATGCTGATCTTATTATTTCAGATAATCTAATCTATTCAGAGAAGTCGCACATATCTTATAATACTTATATAAAACCAGCCTGTGCAACCTCCTATGAAACAAATCCAGTCTGAGTAGTGCTGAAGACTGCCATTTCTGGATTATGATGTCTTTTCTGGAGAAAAATATGTTATTCTTACTTTTGCTTGACAAGTTTGGATTTACCACACCCAGACACACATACAGACACATACAGCACATACAGCTGTGTCGCTATGCTACTGACACTGACACGCTATACCAAATCAGAGAGGACACAAAGTGCAAGTGCACGATCATTGTGGGTTTTACCATGATCTGGATGGGTTTTACCACAATCTGGGTGGGTTTTTACCATGATCTGGATAGGTTTTACCACAGTTAGGGTGGGTTTTACCATGATATGGGTGGGTTTTACTACAATCTGGGTGGGTTTTACCACAATCTGGGTGGGTTTAACCACATTTTTAGAATGGGTTTGCATGCCCATTTAAAGAAGCTGTCATCATCATCAACAATCAACATTTGATCAACCGTGACAAAAGAGACATAATTTTAAACAGAAGTTATCTTCAGCCCAAGAAGTAGTATTATCCTGAGACTACACACTTCATGCCTCAGACTAAATGTAATAAGGCAATTAAATGAGATATCTGTGTTTCAGACATTACTGTGAATGGTGCAGCATTATAACAGGTTAAGAAAAATTAATTGCAGAAACAAAACAGAAATACATGCATCTACCACATCCACAGGTTAGACCTGCACCTACCACTCGAACACTTTCGAAACTGGTCTTCCATATTGCTGGAGCCACGAGGAAACCTTAGATGAGCAGATCTTACACAAACTGCTGTCTGACTGAACCTTCTGTGTTCACTGTGTGTTCAAATGCTCTGTTTGGTCAAAGGGAAACAGTGCTACCTTGGGGTTGCCATGTGTTTGGGATACAAGGTTTTCTTATGATACCAACAATAATTTTGGAACCACTAATGCATGTAATCTGTGGGCCATGAACCGTCGGTGAGCGGAAACCCTGCACTCTGGGGAGAAAGGTGCCTGAAAATGCTGAACACGAGTGTGTGAAGAATGCATGAAGGCTGGCTGATCCCTTTAAAGTCTCTGACACACATCCACAGCAAAATTCTCTTTAGCGTTTGCAGTGAAAGGAAATCTGGAACATCTGAAAGACTTTCAGAACTCAGGCTTTATCTTTGACCCATTTCCTTTACGGGCCCTAAAGACCACTTCTCAGCACATTCATTTTCTCCTCTGTCCAAAATGGAGAAAACCTCACTGTTTATAAGCCAAAATGTTTATGCAAGCTGACTTAAGACCGATTCACTTCAAAACTGTTCAGAGTGAATCGCTCTTAAGGAAATATGAGAAGTGTGAAGACATGAGAGTCTGCTCCCCCGATTCGGTGCTTAGTAATGTGTGTGTGTGTGTGTGTGTGTGTGTGTGTGGCAGCAGCATTTAGAAGCGGACATGGGGAAAAATGACAGACCAGTTACAATCCCTCTGTGTTTTGTCGGGTGTCTGAGAGAAATATGGAATGCCCTGCTGATTCCCAAGGGGACTGGATTCCCGACTGTACCAGACACACACACACACACACACACACACGCGCACACACACACACACTGACCTATTTCCTGTTTATCAGTGTCTGTGCAAGTCTGTTCTTAATGCTTCCCTGTGTGAGCACATGATGTCCCACTAAGCCTGATGTGTCTCTAGGTCCCCAAAGCTGTACACAGTCACTGGACTTACACAGTGTCCAACGCGCGCACACACACACACACACACACACACACACACACACAAACACAAGACAAAGGTCAGTCCCACAGAAGCATGGGCTGTTGACTGCAGACAGAATAAGGCAGAGGCAATGCTCACAGAGATAGCACAACTATCTGACACCATCTTCCTGTGATTCACATCCGCCTTTGTGTCATTCGCATTCTTGAGCCCTACTTATAAATCCCTTTATCTCTGAAGAACCTCTCAAAATGCACTGGTCTGCTAAACTTCACTCCACGTACAGAACACTGCACTCCTCATCAACATGCCTGATCCAGCAGCAGAAACATGCAGTGGAGCTGTTTTACACAAGACCTGTGCACATTCTGATTTTCAGCCAGACAGAATATGTTATAAAGGCCCACAAATCAAAAACAAGCGGCATGGGGGGAAATGACAGCCTCCCTTCCTTAGAGCCATTTTATCTTAGCTGTCTTCCTTAGAGCCGTCTTATCTTAGCTGTCTTCGGGATTTTTAGACATTACGCGACTCGGCGTCTGTTCATCTCCGTGCTCTTCCAGAGCAAACGTTACCTGGGCGATGCCGACAGGTGACATCAGTTTGTATCTGCCAAGCAGACAGAGTTAACTACAAAATCGGTACCATCAGCCATAACTGAAATTGTGTGTGGTCAACTACACAACACTGCCCCCTTATACCTGCAGGTGCACAGACAGGTGTATGACCGCAGGGCACTGGTGAACCTGGGGCCCTGCTCCGTCCTGACTTGGCCCCTGCTCCATCCTAACAGGGCCCCTGCTCCATCCTGACCAGGCCCCTGCTCCGTCCCGACCGGGCCATTGCTCCATCCTGACTGGACCCCTGCTCCATCCTGACTGGGCCCCTGCTCCGTCCTAACAGGGCCCCTGCTCCGTCCTAACAGGGCCCCTGCTCCGTCCTGACCGGGCCCCTGCTCCATCTTGACTGGTCCCCTGCTCCATTCTAACATGGCCCCTGCTCCGTCCTGACTGGGCCCCTTAGCCAAGGTGTCAGTAAAGATCCCTGCTGTTGTTCACAAATGACTCATTGTGAGTTCTTGAACATCATGACAAGCTGCATTGCTTATTTTTTCATTCAAACTACATACGTCACCCTGGCGTCACACCTAAATGAGCATGTCTGTTGTAGAATGCCTAATCTGACTGTGTTAAATGGGGTGTTTTAAAACCGGCATGGACATGTAGGCAGTTGTTTAGTAGACAGATTTAGGAATAGAAAACATTTGGTATTTTTAAAACAAACATGAAAGATGATGAAAATGTGGCTATTTTGTGTTTTGAAAACTCGCTTCAGATTTTTGTTTCAGGTCTGAGGAGTTTTCTTACTCATTTCTGAATATGAAGCACCAAAAACCATTTACAGGATAAACAAGCCCCAGGAACCAAAACGCCAGAATAGAAAATGTGCTGGTTTGAGTGCGTGTTCATCATGTCTGCAGACAGAGCACGAATGAAGACATTTCTCCAATAAAAGACTTTTTCAGTATCAGGAGTGGAATAAATAAATAAATAAAACATTTTTCACTGAAATAAAGATAATCCCATTTGTGTTAAAAGGTTTCCAAGTGAGTGTAATTACACTGGCAAGCTTCAGTATTACAGAAATGTAACAGAAGGCAAACAAGGCTGGTTAATTCTGCTCATTAACTCCAGTGGAGCCACGTGCTCACACTGCCTCTCACTCTTCCCATTAGTAAGTAAATAAAGAGTCCTCAGCACCGCGGGCCAAGCTGGACACTGCTACCTCAGAACCGCCCAGAGCAAATCATATTACCATTAAAGGCAAGATATCGTCATATAATCATATTACCGTTAAAGGCAAGATATCGTCATATAATCATATTACCGTTAAAGGCAAGATATCGTCATATAATCATATTACCATTAAAGGCAAGATATCGTCATATTACCGTTAAAGGCAAGATATAGTCATATAATCAAATTACCACTCAAGGCAATATATCGTCATATAATCATATTACCATTAAAGACGATACATTGTCACACAATCATATTACCGTTAAAGACGATATATCGTCATTTAGTCAAATTTATGTTAAAGACAAGTTCAACAGCGAACGTTTAAAAAGATTGTGAGAAAAGCTGGAACACTGGAACTGGAACACTGTATTCACACGAAGGCAGAGAAACTGTATATAGTGGGATCCACTATAAAGAAGTCTTCAGCAGAGATTATACTAAATTCAACCTCATCCAGCAAAAGCTCCTTTTTTAAATACCATCTCTATCAAAGTGACTTTCTTATGCTGTTATGCACTCTCTCTCTATTTTTCTCCCTCTTTCTCCCTCTCTCTTTCTTCAACCACATTTCACTCCTTCCTCACTTCTCCCAGCTGTTTGGATGCTGTGCCCACTAAGCATCTCTCTGGGCCAATTGCCTTGTGGGACAGAAATGCTTTGTGCTGCCTTTTGGAACGAATGGTCAAGAAAATGGGATTCTGACTGTTCTCATTGCTAACCTAAAACACATCAACAGCTGACTGACAAGACAGCTAGGAGAGCTTCCACAGGAGGGTTCCTGTGTTGCAAGGGCCAATGAAGTGCCAGCAACCCCACTCTGGAGGGTAACAGAGGAATACAAGGGCACGCGGGGGGAGGGAATCAATTTCCGGAGTACTGTGGAGCCGGTTAATTCTGGCTTCACCACAGTTGTATGAAAGAGATGGCGGCTGCTTGCCAGTTAAAAGCTCTCTCTCTCCCTCTCACTCTCTTTCTCACTCTTTCTCACTCACTCACTCACTCTCTCTTTCCCTCCCTCTACCACTGTCTCTCCATCTATCTCTCTCACACATACACAATCTCCCTCACTCAGCAGGGCTCTGACAGTGACTATTTGGCTTGTCGAGGCAGGACAAAGCCAGTGTCTGAGCTCGCCCTGTGCCTACGGCCCCTGAATACCCCTTTACCCATCCGAGAACCTCCCTGTCACCAGCTCGACCCAAACAAATGCACACACACACACACACACACACTCTCTCTCTACTTCATTTGTGCGGCAGCCATTTCAGAGGGGAGAGTGGCTTCTTCTCCAGAAGCCTCTGCACCCTTTCCCCACAGGGCAGCACCCTCTCCCCACAGGGCAGTACCCTCTCCCCACAGTGCAGCACCTCAGTGTGTCAGTGAGGCTGGATCCCGCAATTGATTCTGATCCTGTTTACTGCCCATGCCAGTAAGCAGTCACCACAAAAACAATATGGCACGGCTGAATAAGTCTGCGTTGGGCTGCTGTGTGTGGCGCAGGCTGATAAATGAGGCTCCCAGACACTCGAGGATCTTCTCCCAGAATATCTGCTCTAATGCGCTTAAGTGTTTGCGCCTGCTGAAATAGGACACAATTCTACCGCCGATTAGTTTTGTACCCGTCAGAATGAACAATCAATATCCATGCAGTCACTTATTTGTCATCGTGTGTTCTTCAGGGGTCTCAATTGCCAATTTCACAATGAATGTTTGACTTACAATGAAATGCTCCATCTACTGCAAATACTCAGTTTACTCCAAATACTCGATATAAACACCAAACACTCGCTCTACTCCAAATACACAGTATAAGGCTCTTCTCGCTGAGTAAGAGCTTAGCATGAAAGTGTGACAGACTAGAGCCGGATGAGTTTAAGAAGTTTCAGACACGTTTTTTTTTTTCCCCCTTCAAAGAACAAAAAAGTCGTCTCTGTTCTGTGCCACCTGCCCCTCCAGCGAGGCACATATGCAAAACCTTTTCAAACTTTCTGGAAGGACTGAAGGCAAAAGACACAAGCATGGCTGCTCACGACGCAGAGCGCAGACACGAAAGTCCAGTTTCCCTTTAAGGATTCATTGAAGTTTTGCTTTGCACAGAATCACACACAAAATCTTCAAAGAGAAAACTAAATACCTCCGTGTATGTCTGCATTAGCAAAATCAAAATGTAAAAGCAAAGTAGTTGATCGCAGTAGATGGATTTGTAATAAGTCGATACGCATGCGCTAAAACGCTGCATTTCTACCATACGGACGACCTCTGAACTGGAGATAGAAAAGGCGCCCTCTGCATCTCTTTGCCTCCTGTCGATTTTCAAATACACTTGGCCACTCGATCGATCCCGTCTCCCTGGACTGGCTGACTCTGACTAAGCAGCTACACATATTAAACGGGCACCAGCCCACATGTTCTCCCACGTTCTGCTGAAATATTACTCTTGATCGGTACGGCGAGCCCTTCCCCCTCTCCTGAAAGGGCAGGGGACGGCTAACACTTGGTCCCCGCTGAGGTCAGCACTCTCCGCTCTCACAGCCGTCCCCAAAGTGCGGCCGCTGTGCGGCACATTAGCGGCAGCAGGAGAACGGCACACACACCAGAGCCCTAGGAAAGAGCCGCTCACATACCGCCTGCTTCAAGATCCAGCAAACCCCTCACTTCACCTTACTGTGCGCCTCAAAGTTCAAACTACAGTCAGACATCTTTTAAGCGGTGGTCAGGGTCCAAGTGTCATTTCATTCAGTCTAACAGGACATTTTGGAGCATCAGACAGCTGGTCAGCGTTATTTAGAGATTTCTCACCTTTCTGCAGTCTAATGGCATCAAGATATAAATAAATAAATGAATGACTGATTCAACTTTTCAACACAAGCTCACTGAACACAAAAGGTTGTTCCATCTTTTAAATAAAGCAAAAGTCTCCAAAACGCTCAGGTTAATGCTTATTCTGAAATGAGTGCTTTACAGAAAGCCCTACAATTTGTAGTTACCATGACAGCACTCACCAATATCAGTGATGGTTTTTTTTTTCTGCAATATGTCTTTTTCTATAATTATGGTAATTCAACGCAATGTTTACATTGCCGGCAAGGCTTTCTATGAACACCAGGTGAATGTGTGATGTTAGGGAGGTAAAAGCCAGTCTCACACGCCTTACTTCAGCTCCATACAGGCAAATGTAAATCTTACCAATATTTAAACTTAGGCCAGTTCTCTAATGGCAAGGAAAGTCCTTGAAGTTGCCATGCAAGATCTTCATGGGCTTATGCCTGTAAAAGTAACCCATCGTAATGACACCGAGCTCAATGAAGCTTCCTGCCATTCTGCAGGTGATTTCATTCACCATCCAGTTCTTAAATCTGCAATGCTTCAGTGCAGTGGCTTTATGGAGACTAGAGGCTCACTGTCAAAGACCCTGACCTGAAACCCATCAGCACACTGCCAAGAACAGGGGGTCCATCCTCTACAACTGGGCTGCGATTGAGGTCTCACCCCTCCTCCACCCACCAAGGCCACACCCCTACTCCACCCACCGAGGTCACACCCCTACTCTACCCACCGAGGTCACACCCCTCCTCCACCCACCGAGGCCACACACCTCATCCGCCCACATCCCACGTCTGGACTAGCACACGGGGGGTGCAGAGGTGGAGCTTCGCTTGACGCTCCACCACAGCCCTGGATCTCCGCTCCTTCCGGCACTCCGGAGGCGGTGCAGCATGCGCCAGCAGCGATGGAGATGGTCAGGATTGATTGGGGATGGCGTGAAAGGAAATCCCCTCAGGAGCAGAAGAGCAGACCAGTACAGGGCCAGTAATTACAATCCCGATCATGTAATTACAGCAGTGCACGGTCAGGGGTAAATGGATGGGTGATGGCACTGCAACCGTTCCTGTGCTGGAGCCAAGCTTATGAATATTCAGATCTGCCCATGCTCAGTGTATGATTCTTACTGTCTTCATCATCGTCATCATCAT
This sequence comes from Brachyhypopomus occidentalis, assembly GCA_020368025.1. NCBI lineage: Eukaryota > Metazoa > Chordata > Actinopteri > Gymnotiformes > Hypopomidae > Brachyhypopomus > Brachyhypopomus occidentalis. The sequence goes on along the minus strand of JAGXOD010000015.1, from coordinate 4,441,717 downwards.
CATCAGCAGCATCACATCGAGAGAGCTGGAGAGAATTTCAGGATGATGAATGCTAATGTTAAAATCAATGTACCGCCCCATCAAACCAATGTAGTACTGGAAGATCAATAGAGCTGATGGCTACATACCAGGGAACATACATCAAGAGCACACCCAGCATAGCAGCACCACTCACAGCTGCTCAAGTACGGGCCACAGCACATCTGAATTAAATGCTCTAAACTGCAGGTCTGCCTCTCACACAGTGGTCAAAAAAACCATGATCATTCCTGGATTAGGACAGCCAGCATAAACTTACCCACGTCCTGCATCCAAAGCAAATCTACAAAGATGGGACAAGTGTTAATAAACAATGGACAAACAGAGGACAGTCGGTCCATGAGCAAGCACATTAGCATATCATCAGATTGACCCCGTCCCAGAAAAGACCTTGTAAAGATACACAACCCCGCGTTTCATCACAGTAGCGAAAGAAAGACTGAGGCGGAAGGCATGGCGGAGAGGAAGGGCGGAGAGGAAGGGCGGAGAGCAGGAGAGAGAGACAAAGGCAGAGCTGACGAGGGAGGTCTCCTACAGCAGCAAGGTCACCCAAGCACGAAGGAAACACAAAGCCCCGTGAGCAGCAGCCCTCCCCACACACACACACACACACACACACACACACAGCCTGGAGCACCTGCTGCACAGCACGCCAATCACACCAGGATCCGCAGTATGCCGTCGGTGTGGAGATCGGGCGCGTCATTCCCAGGCTGTCCCCTCCGCTGCTAAACTACCGGGCAGACAAAGACGAATGCAGCTAAGCGAACGCGTATAAGCGTGCGTAACGTATAAGGTGTCAAAACCGTCACGCCTATAAAGTTCAATCGCACACCCAGCAGCTGAAGAAGAAGAAGAAGGGGGAAAAAAAAGCAGAGCTGTCTGTTCCAATAACAGTGCTCCGTTACAACTAAGTAGATAATGGGACTGTATAAAGGAGGTGATTTAAAGTGCCTGGAAGGACATGAGGACGGAACTGGGCAGGTGCAACATCTGCTGGTGTTTTAAACGACTGATATTTCTGTTCCAGGTGGGCATACGGGATGTGACAGCAGAACCGGGCCATTTGTCTCGGAAGCAGCGCGGCCCACCTCAGCGGGCCAGTCTCGTTTCAGAAATCGGCCCCTTTTTCGCACCGCTGCACAGCCCCACCCGTTCCTCCATGCCACGGGGCAACAAGCCTCCACCAAACACACCCCCGTACTGAGCGCGCTCAGAAAGCACCAATGGGCAGGCCGGATGCGGCGGCGTGTGGGTCCCCGGCGACCGGATGCTTAGACGCGCCGTTAGGGGGAAGAACGCAGCAGGAGCTCGGGCGGCGTGACGGCTGTGGCGACGGCGGGATGCAGACGGGCGTCGCCGTCCCGCCGAGCTCATTTTCCACCAAGGGCGAGACGCCGTGTTCAGTGCACAGTTGGATACTGATCAACAAACACACCGCTGTGAGCCGCACGCCACCCCTAGCCTGGAACAAAAGAAAGACATGGAGACAGACAGCAGCGTCGCACCAAGTGAGTTTCAGCGCCCGACACAGTGGCCTCCAGCACAGCAAAGACTCTGCTGCACAAATCCAGGAAGAGGAGGTTCTTTTTATGGACGCGATAATTACTTGATGTCCTCAAGGATATAAGTCAAAGTTCACGATAGGTGCTCAAAGAGAGGACCCATCATATTCCAATGATTACACATAATCACCTTACAGAGTCTTACTGAAGCATCTTTACCTATCTGAAACAAATTTTCCATAATCATCTTAAATAACCCCTTCTCATGTGTAACCTAAATGCAACACTTTACTTAATACAAGTAATTTCCTTAGCAGGTCATTTTTTTTTTGCAGTTGTAGAGATGCTTGGTCACCTGCTAAATTGCCAATTTATCATTTGATCAGACTGTCATCGGTCAGAGTTGAAAGCTGAGGCTTAAGAAGACACCGTCCCTGCAGGCTGAATCAGTCCCTATAATCCTGTAGGTGTTGCTCTGGGGCTGTGAATCATTAGGAGTCTCTGTTGGAGTAACTGATCATTAGGAATCTCTGCTGGATTAATTGTTTTGGAGTCCTTTATTGTTGCACGTAAATGTTGTATTATGGCTGTGTTTGGATCTACTCTGAGTCAGGACAGCTCTGATTGTAATGTGCCTCTCAATGAACCCTAGCTAAACATGCATATGGAAGGACATATTGTAATGAATTACCTCTCCTTTCTCACACACCTCCCTCTAACCCCCTTTTCTCCCTCCTTTTCTTTTGCATGTACTCCCTCTCTCTCTCTCTCTCTCTCTCTCTCTCTAGTTTATCATATTGTTGTGCTGTTCAACATGAAGAGCACATCTGTTGCTCATCAAACATCTGCACGCATTTGCATATTAATGAATAATTATGTTAATTCAACTGCCATTGGCTTTTTGATTTGCGTGGATTAAAATTCAAATTTCGTGAAAGCTGCTGATATTGAAATTAGATTTGTTTGCACTTGAATTAACGATTAATATATCTGCCCCTAATAAATTGGTTAAGAGCCAATGAGCAGTCTGAGACCATTCTACACCATTACCTAGCAGAACTGGGGAAGAAAAATCAATTCTTAAATGCCATCACGATCGCTCTTAAATAATTCTTCATAATTACAAAAACTCCATAAACTGACTCTTATGAGCTTTTGAGCATTTAAATAAACCCCTTTAGATGTAAAACACTTCATGACTCAATATAATTTTTAAAAAATAATAATAAAAAATGCAGGTCAGATCACAGCCAAACTGCCCCAGGAAAGACAATTTGGAGTGATGTCATAAATGTTAATAGAATTTGATTGGCTGAGATTTTTGCTGGCCCTGGGGCTTCCTCATAGTTGCTGACATCAGTAAAAAGATGACTTGGCAAAGTCAGGTTCTGACTGCCTCCAGGGATTAGCATTCTCTCTTAGCGTTCCCCTGTTTCCTATCATCTGGCAACGTCCATGTTGACTCATTGAACTCAACACGTCAACAGGCATATGATTATTGTTCCAGTCCATCACCTTAAAAAAATCATCCAAATTACTAGATGTGTTACAAATTTGTTTGAAAGTTCAGCTGTGGTAGAACCAAAGTTGGCTCGTTGCAACAACTCGCAATCTCACATTTACATTTGCTGGTTTGTTTAAATAAACCCTGGCATTTGGCTTCTTTACACAGGAGATATTGTAGAAGCACACATTCTAGATTGTGTGTCGTGCTCTTTCTGATCAATACAAATGTCATCTATAGGGTTTAGTGTAGTACCGAATTTCTTTTACAGTATCAGTTATGTGGTCAACAAGGACTTAAATAACACTCAACATGCGCTTATTCGTTTAAATGTGCAGTCCCTGTCTCGGGTGGCATTTCCTGGTTACAAGGGCATATGACTGCTGGCAGAGTGCCAGGGTGGTGTATGAGACAAGTGCTTCACATTTATGACTCGGTGTCCTTGATATTAAAAACATGCACAGCACAACACACCTCACATAAAAAAACTACAGTGTAAACCAAAACAAATACTAAATAATAATAAATGACACAGGCTGAATATTTGGGGGATCAAATATCATTTTTATTTATCACATCATGGCATCCTGAATCAAAATCAAATCGATTGACATGGAGCCTAGAGAACCCTCGGTGAGTCCCGTGGGCTATAAATACTCAGACACGAACCCTGTCTGAGTGGGAACTGCAGTGATGAGCAGTCCTGTTCACGTGCGTCTTTGCAGACGACAGAACACGTGCTCACGTGGCAGGCCCATTGTCAGACATTCAGATATCACCGTGTTGACTCACGCAGGCCTGATTCACCTGTCAGAAAGCATTGCCCTTACATTTAATTGTGTGCAGAAACATTACTTTTTAATCTGTGTTCTGGTAATCTGGGATTACATTAGTCTACATCAACACTTGCTCTGGCACCAGCACCAAAGAAAAACACCACGTATCCATGCAAAGGTGAATCACCTCCAAACGCCAAGTGCGGGTCCAGGCCAACTGAACAGATCTTTCAGCAGAGACTCAGACCTTGAAGAGGCAGACCACAGCACAGGTGTGTAGGATCTTTTCATTTCATAAATGTCTGATACGATATTTTTTCATGTCCTGATGGCACCGACCTTCACTCCAGCTCAGCCTGGTGTTATGTCGTGTCAGAGCCTGGCCTTTATGGACCAGAAGCACCGTCAAGGGTGATATTGCTGTCATGGCTAGAACATCTTTCCATTCAGCGCTATGGTGGTGTGGGTATTAGAAGACGAGACAACTGTTTGGAACAGTGAGAGTTACACTATGAATGAGAACGAAATGATTTTATATTGGGATTTGGAAGAGCCCCCACAAAGCTAGCAAGGGACCAACATGTTTGCCATCGCCTTGGAGATAAGGTGACAAAATAAAGAGTGAATAAGTTGACTTACAATGAAGAAATTATGGGGTGGACTGGACGTGGGGACCTTGTCTGGGATTACAGCCAGGACACTAGGGTGAAAACCTGGACAATGGCACTAGGGTGAACACCTGTACAATGACACAGAGCAGCAAGTCTTCTGAGTTAGCTATTTTAAGCCAAGATGCTGTTCATTTTTACCATAGTTCCTCCAAAACAGCTGTCTACAGCATAACTCCTGGTTGAGCTTGTTTAAATACCATTTAAAAGTCTGCCTCTAGTAACCTGTTGAGGTTCCGAACCCAACACTAACAATAGATAAGCATCCCAGGGTCGTATCCACCTGCCAGAGGCAGGGGTAGGTAGGATATGGCTGAGTCAACAGATGCCATCCATTGCTCCCTACACCCACTGTGCCCTGGAGCAAGGTGCTTAACTGCCTGGCCGCTCCAGGGGTTACAGCAATATTTGCTGACCCCGTGTTCTGACCCCTCTCTCAGGCTGATTGTTAATATGAGTTGGTCAGTGCTCCCATGGAGACATGTGGTATACCTGATCCTACTCCTGCGGTCCACGTGCACCAAAGAATTGTGTGATTTTCTTGCTTTAAAACACACAATGGCACACGATTGGTTTGATAATCAAATGAGTTCTTCGGTCTCGGCGCAGATGTATTTTCCAGTAAATGTAATATTTCCGATGCACATGTGAAAACCTGCCACAGATTTAGGATGCGCATTTAGGAGTGTCATCAATGAACTGTTTGTCTCTATTTTTGAACAATAAACACTTCAGTCCACCACTGTTTACAAGCAGACACAGATCAAGGCAAGCAAGTGATATTTGGAGAATTTGAGACAGAAGAATGTAGGAGAACAGCAGATCAGGACAGTGTTAGTCTTTTGTTTAATTGGTGCCCAACTGCAACAATCATTGACTGAAATTACCGAATACAAATTTTAATTACTTGAAAATACAATAAGCCTCTTATCTCCACCATCAAGCGTTTTGGGAAGATAATAAACAAATCAATAAAGTAGAAGCAGAGGCCGAGATCAATTCCACTCAGTGCTTTGCAGTAAGTTGCTGCTGTGAGTTTCAAACCAAAAATTGGGATTCACTTCACCTTCGCACAGCTAAACAGAGCACTAGAAAAAAACATCTTGTGATGAATGGAGTTAAAGGATTCAAAGCTTCTGAAATCCAACTAGGAATCAGATCAACCACAAGGTTCAGCTAAACAAGCAACTCTCAACAACACACCGGCACGCTGCATCTTGGCCATGGTTGCTGTCTGCAGATCAAACCTTGAAGATGTTTGTAATGCAGCTCGGTCTGATACGACGTGCAGCTGCCTTACTCCGAGACCTCATCACATTTGCGTGATGCAGTTTAATCCTGTCCCAACACCCGTGTTAGTACGGCAGCTTCCCTTAAAGCCGGATAAGTACTGTATATCTGCTCTGCCAGGAGATGGACCCCCAGCCCAGAAAGAGCACCGCACTTCTCACTAATCAATCAACATCACACAGGGAGCAAGGCAGGAGTCAGCAGCCTACCCGATTTAAAAAAGCTAGACAACCATGATCCTTCACGCAGACACATCAGATAATACACACACACACACACACACACACTAGTGTGCCTGAACCCCCCCCCCCCCCCCAATGCAGACTCCCACACACTGTACTTGAATGGGGCAGGAAGATATGTAGATCATGTTGAACTGACAAGGAAGAGCAAGAAAGAGAGAAAAGGAGAAACAGAAAGTGAAGGAGAGAACAATGAAGAGTGACAGAGACAGAACGAGAGATGGAGTGTGTGAGAGAGAGAGGGAGAGCATGATGGGGTGTGATAGTAATCTCTCCCAGCCGCTGGTGTCTGCCCTCTCCACACAAAGAGAATCAGCACACCTGACAGAGATGGCCCATCACCTCATTATACTGGAACAAGACCTCCATTCCATACCAAGGTGCCCTTGTCCGCTTGCGTGGATATGATCTCATATAAAACCAGTGACAAAAGAATTATAATACAGCAGAATATCAACAGACTGCGGATCTGATTTTCCGTCTCTGTAGAAAAGTCTCTGTAAGGACAATTAAGAAGCGCTGAAGCGAGTCACGGCACAACCAGGCCGGCGGCTGGGGTCTGTTTGAAGAACCTTGCTCCATCACGTTTAACAATGCATGTTGACAAGCTCCGCATGTAAAATGCAGAGATAGCACCTTGGCCTTGCGCAATACGAGACAGGGAGGGAGAGAGAGGGAAGAGACGGAGTAGGCGAGAGAGAGAGAGAGAGAGTGAAGCTCACCTGTCATAGACCACCACGGAGAGAGAGAGTTATACAGCGTGACAAAGGGCAGCAGGGATTTGCACCTGCAGCCGGCAGCAGAAGCCTCCCCCCCCCAGGCAGGGCCAAGCTGTGCTGTACTCCGATAAGCACTGGCTGACAGATGCATGTGGCACTGGGTGCATATCTCTGCCTGAGCATGCAGGACACAGCGCCTAAGGAGGAGGCACCAGTGTTCCTGCGCAATGCCACAGAAGAACGCTGCAACCATCAGGGACATAAACACAGCCGCTGTGTAACTACGGCCCTGCCTTGCAGGTTCATAGTAAACGAGCTTGAACGATGAAGACTTATTGATTAAACTCATTCAAAAACATTGACCATTTGCCTGAATACACACCCAAAAGACAAACGGCCTCTGACAGCAGCTCCGTAGACCAGCAGACTCTCCGGACGTTGCAGGCGCAGGCGCATCCCAAAGAAATGCTGAAAGGATCCCGAACCTCGGTGAGCACATTCGGCCTTGGTTGGATGTCTTAACCAATCCAGCGCACACTCAACCTGTCATTTGGTAAGAGCACAGCCTTATTCAAGGGACCGATGCTCCGCTCCCGTGCTCCACTCTGGGGCTCTTATGCCATGCTCTAAGAGCATTTTATGGCTCTGAATGTACAAGACAGAGTTGGATGAAGGACAGCTAAGTGGAGAACTGTAAGGGGAAAGATAGCTGTGCACAGTATCGAACCGGCTGGTATTCAAAGAACTTAAGCTTTTAAGTTTCAATTAGCCACACTGTAAGAGCAATAATGCCTCCCTTACAACGACAAAACATAAACATAAATGTATAAGAGACAAGTCAATATCCCCCGAATAACTGAAAATATAGACCATCAGGTGGCTCTTTATTATCATAGTTTTCCAATAAACAAGTCATTACAAACACAGCCTACCTGATAATGGGTGCGATGGGAGTTCAGCTCCAGCACAAACGTGGTCTACTAGCAGTTTCTAGTTGAGCATCACTGGCATAACATATCTGCCCACAGAGCATCACAGCAGTGTGAATTCTCTAGAGCAATTCACATTCAGGGTTGTGTGTAAGAATTAGTATTGTAAGTGGTGTAAATTCACAGGTGATTTTGAGACTGAATGGCAGAGAACAGAGGCACTGTGGAAAAGCAACAATCTTATTTACACAGGGATTTCTTTACACGGATAAGTTCACGCGTATCTGAGCAGAAATAAATTGCATGAAAAGTACAATACCAACGAAGCACTGCAACTTGACAAAATATGACCAGAAAAAGAAATATTTAAAAGCGTGAAGAGAAACTCTAAGATGGTAATGAAAACTGAAAACATAAATGGTCGTCAATTTGATGGGAAGTATTTTTCTACTACAGTAGCTATGGTGACCATGCCTTCAGATGTCATGACAACACAACATCCACACATCACCTGTGGTCAGTAACGCAAGACTTACAAATCCAAGTGAAAAGAATGTAGGCTTTTATTAAGCGATAAGAGACGACAGGTTGAGAGAGCTGGCAAACCTTTCATATTTCAGAGTGAAATACTTCAATTCTCAATTCAATTCGATTCTAAAGAAAGACCTGTACTTTGTGGTTCTGCTGTGTATTCAGACAGGTATGTAGAGTTCTCCTTGTAACTGATTTAAAAGAAACAGCGATATTGATTTGGACATTCTAAAGGCCTTTCAGTGCTGACCAGGGAGAAGGAGCCTCTGTCTCTCAGCAACATCACCTGGGTGTGGAAGGAGGTGAGGCTCCGTCATCACAGCAGCGGTTAAGGGCTTCAACCACAGGGACACGTTAGGGTTTCCACACACCGCTGGCAAGGGATCATGGTTACTACTCCCAGAAACCATGAGCATTATAAAAGAGTACATCACATACATTTGGACATTCACAGACAGACAGCATGTGAGGACAGTACTAATATGTGAGGACGGCAGTACTTCACAATTATCACCTGAATGAACAGACATTTAAAAATCACAGTGCTACATCATGAGTGCCAGCCATCTCATGGACTCCACGGGGCATTTTAATGACATCGGACAGCATGTACAACATAATAAGATTTGAATGGGAGAGCACATTGCTTCATACTGATGTAGCCATATCTGAACCATTATGAGTCCATAGCTTAATGAGAAGACCACTAAATACAACTGCAGGTCAGACTTTCATTTACAAGCTACATAAAGGAGCTCAGCAGACACATTGGCAATGCGCACTTCAGCCAGTCACTCAAAATGTCACGTATCGCATCATAAAAGTGACATCATAACCTTACATTCAAATGGAGTGTCAGGCGATGGGGCAGGAGATGGTTGAGGATGCTGGGAATAAGGACCTTTAAAGATTCTCGTGCCAGACACCCTGTCATGACCAGATACTGTCATCATCTGTTTCAGCTCGGGGGCGCGGAGCCGTCATCAGTAACAGGGGCTCAGTGATCTTCTAAAAATATCCACTGTCAAATCTGTGACTGACAGTCAGAGGATGAGAACGAGTAAAAATCAAAAACATAGCTGTACACTCCAAATGCCGTCAGGAAAATATCACAGGGCAGTTGAGTCAAGAAAACTTTTGAAAAAAACATTTACAAGGATTGGGACAGCACCTCGGTTTCAGGGTAGAGCGAGAGGCATCAATCACAACAGTGGTGATTACAGATTTATCTTAGTGAGGAAAAAAGCATTTTATTTAAAGCATGTCATTTCTGCCAATCATGTTTCCAGATTCTAGCTCATTACCAGTAGTTTGAATTCACAGTGGTTAGTGCATATGGTTGTTCTGGAAGCATGTCAGTTAATAATGACAATATTTGATATTTCAATTGAGTTATAAATGAAAGCTGATCAATACAGCTGTCCTCGCCATGCAAACACTGTAGTCAATAAAGTCTGACCTCGGCCATCCCCTATAATGTGCTGTAATGACAAAAGGCAGACAGACTCTCTCTCACCCTCTCTCTAGTAATCTGTCCTTCAGCCAAGGAGGAGAGAATTAATAGAGATGTAAATAAAGTCACTGGTCTTGGCACCTGGTACGTGACTGAATATTCAGAACATATGCACGTGTGCCTTTATCCCTACGTTGTCTGGATATGTGCACGTGTGCCTCGATGTCCACGTGTCTGGATATGTGTATGTGTGCGTGAAAGTGGAAGAGAATGTATTTAAAATAAAGCCACTGGTCTTGGCACCTGGTAAGTGACTGAATATTTGGAACATATGCACATGTGCCTTTACCCCTATGTTGTCTGGATATGTGCACGTGTGCATTGATGCCCATGTGTCTGGATATATGCACGTGTGCCTCGATGCCCACATGTCTGGATATGTGAATGTGTGCATGACAATGGCAGAGAATGTATTTTGCATTTGAGCATGTATTTGAGTATTTCTGTATATAGGTATGCATATGCTTGTGTTGTGCATGTGAATGTATTGTGTGTGTGTGTGTGTGTGTGTGTGTGTGTGTGGCACAGTTGCAGAGATGGCTGATGGGAGGTGGTGATGGGAGGCCATGCACACAGCAAATGAACTCTTGCTGAACTGCAGTCAGCTCTGACTGGCTGCTTCCGACACCCCAGCCACAGGGAAAACACACAGCAGCAAGGGTGCATAGAGCAGACCAACACACACACACACACACACACACACACACACACACACACACACACAGCCAGAGGAGACCAATACACACACAGCCAGAGGAGACCAATACACACACAGCCAGAGGAGACTAATACACACACAGCCAGAGGAGACCAAGACACACACAGCCAGAGGAGACCAAGACACACACACAAACACATCACGCAGCCAGAGACCTGGTAATGTCCACCACTGCTGAACTAGGAGGGTGTGTTCAGAGACGTGTGGTCAGAGACGTGTGGTCAGGCACAAGTTGCAGCTACTAAATGTAATTGCAACATGTGTCTGTATGTTCATGTCACGATAATCATTATACACAATCATACACTTTCCTAAAGCCTATATTCCAATACAGTGGGGGTAATTGTTTACCACAGATATTGTTTTATTATTGTATTACTACTGCTACACATTTTACAAGAGGCTACATTTCATGAATACAAGCCTGTTGAATCACCTCATCAGCCCCCCGGAAAGGTTTTTTGTGTTCAGATTACTGAGGTGCTTCTTCAAACTTTTCAGCATTTCAGTCTCTTAAATGGTTTAAAATCAGTTTCATCATCATATTTACCACAAGCTTGTGATAGTAACCCTGTCTGTCTGTCTCTCTCTCGGTCTGTCCATCTCTCTCCCTCAGTCTCTCTCCCTCAGTCTCTCTGTTAAATGCTGTACATAAATATAAATGTATTCTGTGTACACAATGTAACAGAAGGGATTTCTATTAAAGACCATCTAGTTAATTTAATTTAGAGTTGTTATTGAGACATTTGCACAAGTTCTTTGGTAAAGCCCTGAGTTCCCTAGCAACAGACAAGTATAACATGGTTAGTGAATAACCATTGATCAGCATTTACTAATCGAGACCCTTCACCTTTCATACCTGCACCATTTAACTTTCTGTACCCCATTTACCGTACTGCATACCATTTTATTTACTGTACAACATTTAATTAACTGTACAGCATTTCTCATCTTTTTAAACTATTTCAAAATTTTGCTCTTTTCCGTGTCTCCTTTTGGACTTTCATCACCTGCAAATATATGTACATACAAGCTGCTATGATGCCATGATGTTTAAACACTCATTACACCACTAACATTGTGGTTTTTGTCAGTTCTTGGTTTTTATAATACGTACATAGACATGAGCCGCTACAGTACGTACATAGACATGAGCTGCTACAGTACGTACATAGACATGAGCCGCTACAGTACGTACATAGACATGAGCCGCTACAGTACGTACATAGACATGAGCTGCTACAGTACATACATAGACATGAGCCGCTACAGTACGTACATAGACATGAGCTGCTACAGTACATACATAGACATGAGCCGCTACAGTACGTACATAGACATGAGCTGCTACAGTACGTACATAGACATGAGCTGCTACAGTACATACATAGACATGAGCCGCTACAGTACGTACATAGACATGAGCTGCTACAGTACGTACATAGACATGAGCCGCTACAGTACGTACATAGACATGAGCCGCTACAGTACGTACATAGACATGAGCTGCTACAGTACGTACATAGACATGAGCTGCTACAGTACGTACATAGACATGAGCTGCTACAGTATGTATAACTTTTGTGTTATTCTTGTGAGTGTATGTGTGTGGATCCACTAGTTCATTTTTTTATTTCCTTCTTTCAGTATTTTATGCTTCTGCTCTAATTTAAACAGTCTGTGTATATTCTCCTCACCCCCTGCTTCATTTCTGATACTTTAACTCACTGTAGTTCAAGATTTGTCACTTGAGTAACTGCAGTGTATTTTGGCAAAAGACACAGTAGTAGTCCACACTGCACAAGTAGTACACACTGCACACTGCAGTAAAGTCTACACTGCAGTAAAGTCCACACTGCAGTAGTAGTACACACTGCACACTGCAGTAAAGTCTACACTGCAGTAAAGTACACAAGGTTTCCAGAGAAGGAGCACACGTCAGACAGGGGTCCATCATGGGTTCATGTTTCTGAACATCACAAGCAAAGGCATCATCTCTGAGCACCAGCATCTCTGAGCACCATCATCTCTGAGCACCATCATCTCTGAGCACCAGCATCACAGACAATGTGTTTGAGGGTGTTTTAACTATTCAGGGAACAGATACACTGACCTATAAACAAAATCTACAAGAGAACAAGAATTACTTTGGTGTTCACTTATAATCCTACCAATAAAACAGTAATATTATACTTAAACACTTCAGAATCCTCCATGATACAGACTGTATTTTTGTTTAAGGTTTCTCAACTAACTCCTAAAGATGAGTCAAAAACACCAAAATACCTGCTGGTCAGGAGAGATAAACTGATAAACTGCTACTCCTACTGTATCTGTGCTCCATGTACCTTTATTAACACAGTCACTAAAAGAACTAGCAGAAAAGGATCAATCATGACCCCTTTCTCCTCATGCATTACTATAGGGGTTTTCTATTGTATTTCTTACCACAGGTGTAATCAGCTTTACATTGAAAAGAAACCAAAAGACTTGCTGATTGTTTTGTTGAACATTTTTTATAATTAAGTATTTGACGTTTCCAGTGGCATGACATTTTAATGCTAATGGACACTGCATTAATAATATATCTTTTTACATTGCGACTTGTTGCTATGGCAGCAATGAAGTTAGGCACTTCAAAGAGAAATAACTACACTCAGAACTTTAGAATGTTTAGAACATTCCCATGGAATGAACGTTGAAGGACTGAAGGACCTCCGTCTGAAACCACCGTCTGCTTTCTCTGGAAACCCTGTGTATTTTACTACAATCTCTGCATCTCTGTTTTCACTCACACACACATTTTGACTCTTTCATTTATTTTCTAAGTAGCTGTGATAAAAAGGATCAAATGTGATCAAATGTGATAAAAAAGCATTTAAGTAAAGGCATCACTGTTACATGAAATAGCCAATATGTTTCTCATGTTAATCAGAGCTAGCATACCCAAGACAACAGCAACAGTTTTGCATTTATATTTTATCGGCCTGAGGTGCTTTCCTATTATAGTTTGTCATTCAATGAACAAACGAAGGAAGAGGGATGTAAATGTGGTGTGTGTTTGCTTGCACTGCTGAGCAGAGTTCAGAGGGAGTTAATCTGGGTTTGCTCCTCTGCATAATGTGCCTTGTTTGGCCTGGAAGAGCAGCAAGGCGTCCTGGAGGACGCCCAGGGCCAGAGCAGCCCACCCCACACAGACACGGCGAGCAAATTGAGGCTTAGTGTAGACATTTTCACGCATTTCAGGTGGCACGTCCCCTCAGGGCCCTACTGGGACATTGTGCCTTCACTCTTAATCTGGTGCGATTGAGAGCCCTGGGCAGGATTCAGAGCTTTCACACATATACTTGGTGTGTAATAAAGGCCCACACTACCAGCTAAAGGAAAAGGCATTAATAACGGATACGTGTAACTGACCACTGAGAACGTTAGGTGCTTTAAAATACGTGTTGCTGTCTGTTACGTTTTGGAGTATGAATTGTTTTGTTGAATTTTAATCCTTAAAAAAAAAAGAAAAAGAAAGAGCGTGGGTTACCAGCTCTTAGCAGATTTTCAAGAATTGTAAGACAGATACCATAATATAATAAATGTTTGTATGGTTTTACAAAACATAATTACATTATTATAAATGTAATGCATTACCTGTAAAACCTGAACTTGGCAAATTAAGACTACTGAAGGGATCAGGTATGTAGATATTACAATATGAAAAAGTACCTCATTACAAACCCCTGATGAATCCCCTATTGTGGCTTGAATGCACTTATTTGTACCAGATTCTGCAGAGGTCAAGGTTTTGTCCTGGATATGTGTGCTTTCTACAATCATTCTATACATTCCTTATATTTGTTCACATAATATATAAACAACAGGTGAGAGTCTGACAGACTGTTAGAAGCACAGAGAAACAGAGCCCGTGCAGTAGCCTTTACATTTTTTTTCCATTAGTTCTCATGAAAAGGAGGAGAAAGGTTTGTAGTTAGTAAGGCAGGTTATTTTATCCTTTTTGTGAACTGCAACAATAACCAGAAATTATCCTGACTGAAAGCTCCTCTGGACTGACTGAAAGCTCCTCTGCCCACTGCAGCCAGGTGCTCGGCTTTGTTGTGGCATGGAGGCCTGAGTCTGACCACAACCTTGGTGTGTGTGTGTGTGTGTGTGTGTGTGTGTGTGTGCATGGATCAGTTTTTCACTTGCAGATCTTGTTTTGTGCTGATGAGCACGGGGGCGCGAGCCTGGCTGAACGGGCTGAATAGAGCTGCGCCGTCTTCCTGAGGACGCACGGCCTGAACAGCAGTTTATCTTCCAGTTCTGCACAAAAGCCACTTCCCAAAGGTGAAGTCTTTGTCAGCAGCCTGCTCCAGCGTATTCTGCCTCTTGGTGAATCTCACTGCATTACAAAGCTGCTTCCCGGCCATCTGTAGCTCTACATAGCCACTGTAATGGGCCGATTGTGTGTGTGTGTGTGTGTGTGTGTGTGGGGTGGGTGGGTGTGTGTGTGTGGCGGTCATTAATCCTACCATATTTCACTTGTTGCTGAAATGATGGCCTTGTTCAATCGTGATGATCGTTCCAAACATATCTCGCTAATTAAAGCATATAGCTTGACTCTTCTGATGCCATGGCTATTCACAGTCTGTCTGGTCTTCAATGGCTGGTTCACCCTGAATAACCTTGGACACTCCATAGCATATTAGACATCCTCATCCACGGCAGTAAGTTAGTATTTCAGTGATTTCAGGACTGTGACATGCTGCCTCTGTGGCGTGACACATCCAGTTGGTCTGCCCATGCATTACCTACCCCATTGTCCTGCTTTCAGCAACACCAGTGGTCACCACCACAGGACAAAACGGTATCATGGGCAGAGGTATGTGGTGTATTCTTCTTATTTCATTAAGTCTTAGCAAAGAGTTGCAGCGGTGTGATCCCCAGCACTACGGTGAGAATATCCATTAGACCCCTGACTTCCCTTGCCAGCAGGCCTGGGAACCAGAGACTTCACTCCTTCACTCTTTTATTACACAGAGGGAGGGAGCACAGGAGAGAGATGCAATGCTCTCCAAAGTCGTTCTGGCACCAGCCCATGGAGATATCGGAGTAGATAAATTGGCAGTCCGGTAGAATGGGACAGTGTTTCAAAAGCTGACCTGAGTGTCATGGAGCTCATGGAGAAAGCCCTGCTGCACCCAAGAACACCAATAAATAAAGTGGGCCCACAGCCCATGAGTTTAAAGAAGCCCTGATCTAATCAATCTTGGTTATCACAGTAGTCAAGGATTCAACAGGCTACATATAGGTTATATTCCTTCACACATCCTGACTGTATTTTTCTTAGTACTTCAATAACTCTGTGACGTTAACAAATCACACCGCAAGCTGTATTCATTATAGTCCGTCAGTGATGTTTGACAAGCTAATAAGACGAAGCCCCCTTACCTCAGTCCCAACGCTGTAGTCCAAACAAATCACACCCAACCTGAATATAAATGATCAAACAACGAAGTTCCAAAAAATCGTTACCAAAGTTTGCTTTTCGTAGAACACAAACAAGGCATATTAATGCCAGTAAGTGGTACTCTTGTATATAACATTTTGAAATTTGTGGATGAAATGTATAGATGTGGATATGTTTTTAGAGATCAAATAGAGCAAAATCGTATCAAAAAGGGCATTCGTCTTGGTCCTATAAAGGAGTCATTGAGACTATGCTAATCAGGCAATGTCTATTACATTGGCAGAGTGGTAAAGACTGCACATCTACAAGAGCTTAGAATTATGGAATAAACAACAGGCCAAAATCAGAACATGAGACATCTCTGGTTGTAAGTTTCTTTTCCTTTGTATTGTTTGCACGTGTTTGTGTGTTATTCAGTAACTCCACTGTGGTTCACCAGAACTGAGAAGAAAGCAAAGGGGCATGAAACAGAAGTACTCTGGCCTACACCACCGAGGAACTGCACTCCACATAAGACCATATTCACTGCACTGTACAGTCTGGATGAAAAATGTCATGTTAAATAAGCAAAATACCCATGTGGTCTGAGACATTTGTTAAAAAACAAATCTAATTCAAGCTTAATTGCCATCCCAACCCAAATCTAGGACACAGACAAAATAGCTTTAACTAATTGTTGAAGAATATGTATCCTATTTGTCAAAACCAAAGTATTATAGGCTTGCCATCTCTCTGAATTAGTCTAAAAAATGTCTTCATTAGTTTGGTTATGGGAATGAGAGGGTGGTGATGGATTGCTCAATCTCTCTAATTCAGTTATGTGGGCAAGACTGATGGCAAAGCCATGAGACACATCATCACCCCACTCTCTCAGCCAGCCACGATGCTACCTGGGGAGGAAACGCAGCGAAACGACACGGAGGCGCCGCGGCACGACGGCAAATCCACAGCACAGCTGTAGGCGCTCGGGGTGAATGCGACTCAAATGACATTCTCGGTTGAACGATGTTTGCGATACTGATGTGAGATTTAGCAAACACGCAGGCAGAAGAAACGGCGGAGCTCTAAAGCCAGAGTGTGTGTTGACTGAGGGTAGCCGGCCCACCAGGCCCGACGGGCCTGACACATCATAAACAGTAGTCTGACTCCAACAGCTCAGAGACACCACGCTAGCTTTAGCTACTCCTACCATCACAAAGCTGGATGTTGCAATCTGTACTGAATGTACCAGACTTATGATGGTTGGCTATTTGTTTAAAAAAGCATTTCAACACATTCAAATGTGAAACATTAAAAATTCAGTTGAAAATAATCTAAAGTTTCTAAATTTCTGAAATACTTATCCGATATGATTTGCAAGTGGAATGAGTAGTGAAAAATTCCAGTCACTCCCACAGTGCGAACGTTGAGACATGCCATCCATCCAATCAGCAGAAGAACCAGCACAAGGACCACCCTGAACACTGCGTGAGATTATTACCACATGCGATTATCAGCAGAAGGACTGGATGACGAGCCCAAGCACCATCCTGAACGCTGCATGAGATTATCAGCAGAAGGACTGGATAAAAAGCACAAGGACCATCCTGAACACTGCATGAGATTATCAGAAGGACAGGATGACCAGCACAAGGACCTGAACATCCTGAACACTGCACGCTCTCCTGAATGTTCAGCATCGTCACTTCACCTAAGCACATAAGATAGCAGTAAATGGAAGTGTAACGGGTTCATTAGAGGTGCAAACTGTTTATTTAGCCACAAGCTCTGAATCTTCTCCTGAATTTAAAATCGCTGCTACATTTACATCTACACCTCATATCCAAACGCTGCTTATTAAAAATAAGAGTGGATTCAGAGTGGGTGCCATGGCTATTTCCAGCAGGACGGTTTTAAACCGAGGCCCCTTATATAGACACTTATTTATATAATTCCAACAGACTTGGTGACTAATCCCGGAAGCAGAGAGAGCACGGTGGAGTGGGTCACGTGGTTTCCTTCAGCACGGAGCTGGATGCAGGGCCACACTGCTGGCAGGGTTATCAGCCCCTGTGTTTCAGCACTGCTCAGAGATAAGTTTGGGACCTGACAAATGAAATGCAGAGGGAGAGGGGATGAAGGGATGAGAGAGAGAGAGAGAGAGAGACAGGAGAAGAGAGGGACAGAGGGGGAAGTGGGAGAGTGACTGCAACAGCATACACGCAGGCACATTGCAGCATAAGCCCTTCTTCAAATAAATCCAAGAAGGAGGAGGAAAATGACCTTGATTTTATATGCCAGCGACAACACACAGGGAGCACCGTGTGGCACAATGGTGTCAGTGTTTAAAAACTCTAGATCAAAACCTCCATATTATTTACTTCCAAAACAGGTGGACCGCTTGAAGCAGTGGACACACTGCCTTGTCGATGAACAAAAAGCGACCTACAGGCATATTATAAATCATATATTATACAAAATTACAAGACATCCTCCATAAGAGGCAACAAAGGGGGCGTGGGGGGGTAGTCTCTTAATTAAAATGGCGGACTTCTCGTCCCTGCTCCATCACTGGCTGCTGATCAGGTGTGGACAGCAGGTCTCTTTTAGACTCTGATTATGATGCAATCAATCACCGTGGTGACAGCTTTGTCTGAGGAGGCTTGCAGCATGTTTCTTTCTCCTTTGTTTAAGGCAGAAGGCAGCTGAGCCCCCGCTAGCCCGGATGATTGATAGATACCTCTCTGGTACCTTCGTGTCTCTGTTGCTAACCCCAGCAATGATTTGTACCAGCAGTGGAGTGCTCCTTCATTCTTTACAGCTGTTTTCAAGCACACACGTGGCAGGTTAAAAGCAGTGGAACGGAGCAGAGAATGTGACTAGCGCACCCCCCCCCCCATCAATGCATGATCGTGTCTGTCGGCGTGCACCAACGATGACTGCTGCTGGTGTCTGCTCACCCGCGTCGGAACCGAGAGAGGCTGGCTCGCCGTGAACCCACCAAGCAAGCCGCGGGTGGCCACACGCAGCCATGACAGATTAGCGTGCGCAGGCCTAAATCACGGGCTAATGGGCCGGCTACGGAGGGACCGGGCCGGTGCAGCTGCTACCACGAGCAGCTGGTGCGCCACATCATCTGTTTCAATCTGCAGGAGGCGGAGCGCGGCTAGCCTACACCCGCGCAAACACCGACGGTGCCGAGCCGGACGGAGGTGCGAAAGGATTTACGGCACGGGCGTAGCCAAGTGCGGACGGCTCCGGCTGCCCACGTCTCAGCGCGCGTTTCATGCCTCTCCGCGGAGAGCGAGCCTTGGCGAGCGGCCAGCTCGGCCGAGTGACAAAACACAGAGTCAGAGTCGCACCACAGGACACCACAGGACAACGAGGGTAGCTTTCACTGTACAGCCCCTGTAAAAGAGCGAGGCCCCGGGAAAGCTGAAAACATGAAGGAAAGCCGGAAACTGACTTCAAATACTGCTGCCTAACAGCACATCTGATTTCCAAGTGTATTCAAGACCAGGAGTGTAAATAATACTGGATTAAACGCACTCCATGTGCACTGAATTAAGGATAACCAAATCCCAACAACACCGCATCTTTGCTATAATACCCTGGCATTTCTGTCTGAAGTTGACCTTGAATAAGTGTAACAGTAGGAATGGAGGAGGGAAACATGTCCCCTTGCACAATGTTTTAGGCGCTTAGAAGGCGAGAAAACACCATTTCTGAGAAAGCGCCGTTTCTGAGCCCCTAAATGCAAAAAAATGCACTCACCTCATTCCTCTTCCACAAATTTCCAGTGCAGGAACAGACAAATGTACAAATATGGCAGTGACTGTATGATTGTTATTATTATTAAATAACTACCCTTTTTATGAGCTCCAAAATAATATCAGCTCATTTAAAAATAACAGCATAGCAGTCAGGGATATTTCTGAGTGCAGGTGCCTGAGGAACGAGACTAAGGACATATTTCCAGATCAGGGTCAGGCCCACGTGGGTTTCATGCAGCGACAAAGCTTCAAGCTTCATCTTTCTCTGCACGCCAGTCTGTGGACTTTCTGTAACATAAAATCCAGAAAACCAGACTGTCCTGAAGGCCTTTAAAGTAATTTCGCTCTAAATCAATATGATAAGAGTGGTGAGTGACACAAATTTCAATGCTCGGGGATGTTTTTTGAAGAACGTCATTCTCCTGTGTCCACGGACCCCCTGCTGGCAATTTAAAATAAGCTACCTGGGTGTGTTTCGAGGTTAAACCACGGTGGATGGAGGCAAGCGGCTAATCAGTGGGTATTTTAGTCTCTTACTTCTTTGTGTTGTCTCTTGAAGATGAACTGGTTAGTTCAATCTGTTCTTTACACAATGTCTTCTTTCCATCTTTGTACTAAGCAGAAAAGCACATCACATCACATCAGAGCTTCAAGAACATCTGAGACACTGCGAGGTCAAACTCCACTCCTTCAGAGAAAGTCTACGCTGAATTTCATACAAAGCACAAAGACTTTGTTTGTTTGGCATTGTGCGTGTCTTTCCTTAGACAGCCTCGTAACCTTGATTAATCCACCGTAAACACTGAACATCTGTGTCTCAACAGAAGCCACAGACAAGCAGAGGGACAGAAGACCACGTCGAGCTAGATGATGCATATTGTCAAACACCACGCCCCTTCCTGCAAGACGCCACGGCCCTTCCTGCAAAACAAGACATACTTGTGGTAGGGTGCTGTCAGTCTGTCAGGGGAGATGCTGAGCCTCACTGCAGACCTCATCTCTTCTTCACTCCAGCAGGAGAAGCCGCAGGAGTTGTAACTGTAGAAGTCACCAGTAATCCACTGGCCTGAGCACTCTCAGCACTAGTGAAGCACAGCTGCTTTGACGGCCAGTAACGACGCAAAGAAGGCAACACGCGCAGACAGGAGGACACGCACACACCCACCCACCCATCCACCACAAACAGACCACAGGACCCCTCCCCACAAAGGACACAACACCTCCCTCTCTGCGCACGTTCCACATTTAAAAACCCACTGGGTGTTATTAATGTTTACGTGTACTGCAGGTACCACAACAAAGCCAGACCATCAAACAGAACTTCGTCTCTGTGCAGACGGACTGCAGCCACTGAACCGTGTCACATTAAATATTACATTTCATAAGAGACAAAAAAAAAATCTCCATAGGGGATTGAAATATAAATAAATAAAAATGTGTCATAGTAAAGAATAGAAGGGGGGGGAACACAAATATAATGGCAGGGCAAGAAGTCAAACCAGTTTGTTGCGTCTCTGTATTCCTCATACATCATCTCTGCAACGCAGTCAGTTTGGGAATCTTTCTCGATTTAGAGCAATTTAGCCAAGTGATGGGAGTAATTTGTATCCTGCGTCAAGTTGCCGCTTGCATTTAAATTCATCATTACCAGACTGGGCTCCTCTAGATTTCCCCTGTTTACAGGTGTCAGGAAGCCCTATGGAGGCTGCCCACACATCCACCCCGACAAGCACGGAAGGCTTCGCAGACGTTTGCCGAGACAGGCTGCGTTGGCCTTCACGGCTAATTCGCTACATGCGGGAAGAGGAGCGGCCAGCGCTGTTTACAGATCGCTTCGCTGTTCGAGCCCGAGAGTCTGAGGAACGGTGGGTCAGGAAATGCAGCCGGAGCACTCGGGACTCCGCCCACATTTCCCCTGTTCAAAAACACCAGGTTCTCAGTTCCTCCAGCTCACACGGGAAGAGCAAGGTGCAAATAACACACAGATCATGGGTGCGATCCACCATGCACACACACCATCACACTAATAATACATATGAAGACAGATCTGGGTAAGAGCATCTAGCGAAGGGTGAAAGGTCACATGTACTTGCTGTTATGCTCTTCGCCACCATGCTTAGGTAGTTAATCTTTTCACTTTAACGAATTTGAATCTGTAAATGGGAGAAGCAGCATAATACAGAAGAGTAAATATTTACAACTGATGAAAACGTAACAGGAAGGATATGGGTTTATTATTCAGTATGATGTAACAATTTTGTAATTGCAACGCAGTAATCCTGGAATTGGAAAGGAACAAGGGATTAGGAATTGCTCTTCACCTACAGTATCAACAGGAACCCGATTTCCATCAAAATGGAAGGAACAATGCAATTTGTGGTCAAGAGAATGGATCTGAACAGAGAATGGTTCTGAACAGTCCTGATTTACAGTCAGAAAAAATAATAAAATCGAGTCAAAACCCCAACAAAGGCAGTTAATGTCTCTGTGGTTAATGTCTATGGGGTACAGGCACTGCCCATTACTCTTGACTCATGGCGACCTTTTGCCATTCAGGTAACGACCAGCTAAACATATGCTGATATTAGAAACATGAAGATTAGTGTGGTCTGGAATAAGTAATGACTGAATACTTAAAATTACTGTAAATCAATAGAAGCATATTAAAAACCGGACAGATACTTGAGAGGCAGAGAAGTACATAGAACTGGACAGGCAAATAGTTTGTGCAAGTTCTAAGACAATGGCATTAAAATTTATGTTTCAAAGAGATAATCAATGCAGCCTTTTATGCAGAGAGGACAAACGGTAGTTAATTACATTTGAAACAGATAACTTTAAAAAAAGCTTGTGTGCATAACTGAAATTTCACACGACTGATTGAACAGAAGGCCATGTGAATTCACAGCTTTCTGCACTGCTGTGACAGGAATGTTAATCATCTGTTTAGTGTAAAGCAACATAGAGTGATTACACACAAGCAGAAAAGAAAGTGCAAAACCGTGATTATCGGAAAGGAGAATTGCAAGCATTTCTGTGGAGATAATCTCCTTTATCTGCGCTGGCTACTTCTCCAACGCTTAGCTAGCATGTTGCACCAATCCCTCATATCAGTGTAATAAGATATTTGCAGGAGGAGAAGACATTCTCTAAATAGAGAATATGAGACTCTTAAATAAATAAACAGAGAAATATCGTGCCCATAGCTTGAAACAGATGTAAAAATACACTGTGGAGATCAGTACCTTATGACAGCAGCCCACAGCATATGTGCATTTGCATGGACATTTGCCAGTGAAAGTGTTCGCGTTGTAGTCCTTGCAAACTGATTAACAGCAATCCCTGAGGCTTCTTAAGCGCTGCTGATACAACTCAAGACTGGAGACATGAGAGAAACCTACAATGGTGTTGTCAGCCATCTTGTTTTGGTTGGGGGCTCTTTTTACTTCATTTTCTCCACCTTCTCCTTCTCCAAAAGTTTTCAGTCAGGCTTCTGGAAGTCATCAAAATCCCAGGGAATCACTATGAATCAATCAAAGAGCGCCATCGTGGAGACAGAGAGGAGGACACTGCAGTAGCGCCCCCAGGAGGTGGAGCACAACTCGCCACATCTCCAGGCAGGACACACAGAGCACTGAGCTCATGGGTCAAAGCCAGAAAACCTCTAAGGCCACATCAATCTTGGAGCACAGGGAGGATTATTCACAACGGCCTGAGCAATATAAGACCGGCCACTCTGCTGTTGGACAGACGGGTCTAACCTCACACCACCTGGGAAGTCTCTACTGAAGGAAGACCCATTTCATCATACTGCTGACAACACGATCGAGTGGCACGATGGAATTTTTGATATTATGCAATATTATTATAATGGAATGACTTTAATTATCCATAAAGCCTGTATTCTATAATGTGAGAAGGCAGATCTTTGACTGAAGGAATCACACAGAAGGTCCAGAGACTGAACCCTAAGCCTCTAGGTTTATAAAGCCTGTGACTCATAGTGCTCTTGTTTCAGCTGAGAGGTAGAAATATTTACAAACACATTTAATTATTTCCTTTGATGACACTTGTTATAAGTGACTGTGTTATCACTGAATGCATGCTAATGAGATATGCAAATTATCTGGGTGATCTACATAAGATGTGTTTACAGAGCAGAAAGATGATAATTTGTGTAAAATAATAAAAAACATTAGATAAACAGGACTTGTTGATGTATGAAGCCTCAAATACCCAAATGCAGAGAGATGCTTTAGATTGCTGGAATGAATCAGCCTGCCCAGGGAAGAGACGTGTGGACCAGTAGCGTCTTGTGTGCGCTAGTTCAAATTCAGAGCTTGCCTTTTTTACTTCTATAGTTTGGATTATATTTTGTTGCAGGGCCTCAAGAAATTCCAGTTGGCTACTGAACATTACACAATTAAGAGTTCACTGTTCCTCTTCAGAATTCAAAACACGGCAATGCGGCAGACACGCTGCTCACGAGAGATAACTCTATAAAAAAAAACATGCTTTATGACACTTGAGAATTTCAAGACCAGAGTGTGGAAGTTGCGTTTGGGGAACTTGCAAATAAAGTACACCCTAATTGACTTGAAGTGAAGAAAGCAGAATGTAATACTTTGAAGCCATTTGGCAAATACACGTTGTCAATAATTAAGTGCTTTGTGAATGTGCGGTTGCTAAGATGAATGCTAACCATGGCAAAGCAGTAGCAAAGTATTCGGACATCCTCACAAAGGGGAAGAGCATCCACCTTTATGCTACCAGTGCATGCAGCAATGGAACTTAAAATGCATGGGTGGTGTCCCAAACACAGAAGATGTAGGGTTTTCCATTTTGAATCCCAGTCCACTGATATATATTACACTTGGTACTTTAAAATACAAACTTCACTATAAGAATCTTCCAAAACACATTAGGTAAAAAAAATAATTGCCTTCTAGAGCATTAGTAAAGTGATACAGGAAGGCGCTAAAGCAGCTTTAACTGTGTGAAGGCAGTCGTGCAGAAACGTCATTTTGCAACAAGCAATACAAATTTTAGAATGTGGTTCTTTAACACACCACACAAAACAATCACCTTTTTCTATGCATGCCCATTAACAGAGATTCAGTCTGACCAAGTTAACCTGTTTGTAGAAAATTGGCAGTCTAGATATGAATGCTTTATTAGTGGTTTGGTTTGCATTTTACAAATGACTCAGACTCAAAATTATGAGCAGAGAAAGTACAATGTTTTGTAATGTAATACAAAACATTGTCCCATGACACATGCCAACTTCCTGTTAGAATAAAATGTCCCCATTATTTCTGTGAAATTCCTTACGAGGAAGGCAAACCCAAGGGGGGGGACAAATGGCTTTTCAATTGCATCGCTTTTATTACAAAAACATTATTTTATCACAAAGACAAAATGGTTGTTGTGTTTGTGGGTTGTTTATAAGTTTGGATAGTCTGATGATGTTTGTATTTCCAGGTCTTCCCAGGTGTTTTCTGAGGTAAGGGTGTCTGAGTGGTGGGGTGGTCTCTTTATCATCACCCCGGCACATCTTCTCAACAAAGCCTGCCGCAGTGGGAGATGGAATTTCAATCTCCCACGCATTTTCGGGACTCGGACTATCAAAGCAAACAAAGTGAGGGAATTTGTGTGAGAATCAGAGGTAATCAGGCAGGCTGCTGTTCTCACAGCCATTAGAGTAGCTCACTCGCAGAGTCCCATTACACTCTGCCTAATAAAGACTGGATGGGAGTAGAGACGAAACCCACCGTACAATTCCTGAGATTAACTCTGCCACGTAGCTCATTGCTTGAAGCCCATATTTAGTGTGTTTCAATCTGAAAAACCAACACCCCCCCAGCCAAGGACATTCTCAGGGAGCGTCACCATTTTGTCTCCCCCTCACAGTCAGTCTACTATCTCCATTGATGAACTGAAGCAATCAGCAATTTTTTTAAGCTTTAGAAGGGCGCTGAACTCCCTGAATCTCTTACAAAGTAAAACCTCCAGATAAAGCATGCCACTGTAAATCCAAACAAGGAGACTGGTCACGCAAACTGTAGCTGCAGGGGTACAATTTACTTTGAGGAGAGGAGAGGTACTCCAAGCTGTCCTTTAAAAAAAATGGCACAGAGGTTGTATGAGGTCAATGTCTCCCTTCATTTTCAAGAGACATGGTATTTTGAGAAGAGAGTAAGGAGGAGTCTAATACAACAAGGTGGATTGTTCTCCTGAGCACTTACTTGCTCTAATCCGCTGTCTCTTCATAACTACTGAAAGCATGTAGAGGGAGTCCATTATCGAGGTACTCAGTACTGAGACCAGGCATTGCTTGTCTGAGAAGTGTGTGTGTGTGTGTGTGTGTGTGTGTGGGGGGGGGGGGTTTCTGTTTTCACAAGACAGAAAAGACCTTAGCTAAGAAAGCATCCAGGAATAAACCCCCATCTCAAATGAAAGCAAAGGCATGCAATGTACGGCAGGTCTCGATATCTAATTAACAGCTCTTGAAGCCTCCCGTATGGACTAAATGAAATGCAACATAATCCATATGATTCACATTCAACCACAGAGCTGCCCAAGCACACCATGAACGATCACGCCAGCAGATAATCTAATCACAGAGGCTTACGCTTTTCTTTCACTTAAAGAAGCACATCTCAAATTGGACCAGGACCCACTCCCAAAAACAGAAAATGAATAAACTCTTCATCCCTTTCTGATCTTCCAGTGAACTTTAATCTTGCAGAAGGGCGAGCTCAAAGTCTCAGTGTAGCACTGTTACAGTGCACCGAACATCCCTGCCTGCTGGTGGCGCACTCCTCCTCGGGCTACTTGGACCAAGTTCCTGAAACTGAAACAAGGAAAACAAGCGGAGGTTCAAAATTTATTTTAGCATTTAGTTATTTTAGCAGCACTGGAGTGGATACATTTCAGGAACACTAAAACACTACACTTACCTTTAATTAGTGCTCAATCAAGAAGCATAATTATTACACTCTACCATAACAAACAAGAGCATAATTTACATAATAATTTTGTCCCTTGTTTAACACTTGGATAGAAAAATGTCCTTGTATGAAAAACCTGTAACACACACCAGAGGCACACCGATGTTATCATTACTGTGCCCTACAGCGTTATATATTCACCCTTGAGAATTAATTTAGTCTCTATTCAATTTCAATGCCACATCTAGGTTCTAGAATAATTTGTTTTGCAAAGAGTTAGACATCTTGGCAGAACAACAGAGTGTGATTACCACCTAGCAACACTGAGCAGAGCTGTGAAGTTTGTACTGCTTACTGACACAAGGCGAATCTTAGCCTGATCACAAACACTGTGGGCCTGTGTTCAGCTTTCGGATTTTAAAAGATGGTTTCGTCCATTTGAACGTTTACTAAATGGTTCATTAGCACCATTAAAGGTTTATTCAACACTCCTAGTCAGACCATTTATTATGCTCTGAACAACAGGAACGAACAGCAAGGACAGAGAAGACCATACATCTCCAACAACAGAATATTAATGACGCTTTGAACACTCAAGCTTGTAATGAAGATTTATGTCTTTAATATGCTACTAACTGTTCACTGGGCCAATGGGACTTCATAAGGAAAGGAAGCAGATGTATTATTATGATCTGTTCCATGGTGGTGTCACTTTCCTAAAGTGGTAACCAAGCATGACCAACCTGCAAACTCTACAGCATGCAAAAGTACAAAATGAACTCCCCCAGTGCAGGGCTAGTTACTCCTCACCTCAGATCGGTCCAGATCATCTTGGAGTGGGCTCGTTTCACTCCGTAGGAGTTTAACAGTCTTAATTTGGTGTGCCGTTACTAGGAATTGACACTCATTGAAAAGGATGTTGTTAAAGTGATTAAACCATGAATGCGTTATATCCACAAACTATATTACATTTACTCACTATAGCCTTCCAGATCTTAGGACATCATACATAAACACAAAAGAAGTTGCTGATAAATTCCAGTGCAAAATCTGTAGCCTAAAAAAATTTTTTTTACCATAATCCTAAATGTTGAGAATTTCATGTGTGCTTTAGCAAAAAAAGAAATCCTGCGTGAAAAGATGTTTTCATGCTTAAAACGTCATCTTCAGAACAACAGGATTTCCTCTAAATAATCGAATAGGTAAAGTTAAATCAGAAGGCCTGAGAAATAATAATGTTAGAGCTGTTGACAACAACATCTGTGTGGTGGCAGATACATGATTTGAAGATCAAGCAGATGAAAGAAGGTACAGCTCCACACTGTGTTTTGCTTATACACAGAAAGGCAGACTACTGGAAATGACAATGGCCAGTTAAACTATGAATACCAAGCAGAGGTCTGGCTCTCTGGAAGTGGGTCAAGACCAAGAGGATGTACAAGCTGATCTCCAGCACTGCTGGGTCACTAATGTAACTCAGGCCACGACACATTCTGACTCATTAATCAAGACTTCTGATTATGGACACCTGGGCTACAGCAGTGCTGACCTGCTAAAAATTAAAATAAAGCAGACTTGGTCAGCAGAGATCCATCCCGATAAAATAGCCAGGGCAGTGAATCTGAACTGCCACACGCAACACGCAGCTCTCTCTCACGATCAGGCTGTGATCAATTAGCACAGTGACAGTACGCTTCCACAGCCAAGCAGACCGCTCACCAATCACCACACGCGATAAAAGAGCAAGCATCCGTTAATGGACTTAACGACCAACCATTTACAACTCAAACCCAAAAACACACGTCTGCGCCATCTTGAGCTTCCACCTCTTTCCGGTTGTGGCTCCTGCATGCTGAGACGCTCACCGCCGTTCAGACATGCATGCTCGCAAAGGCACACGGTATTTGGGCGGTATTTCACTTCACCAGTGCGCGCTACTGAACTATGAAAGGAGGCGACTCATCACGTATCCCATTGGCCAGGAAGCACAGGGATTTCACAGGCAGCCACTCACACGACAAACCTCGGCAGCAGAGCTCTGGCGCTGTTTATGGGTGATGAGTGCGATCTTTGCATGCGCGGTTATCAAAGTGGGGGACCGTCGAGGCCTGCGCTCGGCTCTCGGCTTCGTCGCGAAGCTTCGGCGCTGTACGCTGCACAAGGACACAGCAGAGAGGTAGACAGAAAGCACACGGCAGACAACCACCCCTCCGGCGGCACACACGCTCGCCCAGCCGTCACTCTGCAGAGCCCAGGCTGCGTGTCTGATGCGCGTCTGATTATCGTGTTTTCCCTGTATGGCGGGCTATTACGCTTGTCCCAATTTGCAGGCTGCTTCTGCAGAGCGGCGCTCCCAGCGTGGCGACGCTGGCGGGGTCGTATTCCTGCTCGCAGGGCTGCGCCTCCCTCCGATACGTCAACGTCTCAGAAAACGAAAAATGTAATTACATCATTTACTTTCAGCAAGAGAAAGAAAAAGTGGAAGAACAAGAGGAGGATGAAGTCGGATGTGAGCAGGTTCTTCACCTCGTGTCTCATGGTTGTCAACATTTCCAGCGTGGTAGATGACACCAGTTCCAGATGTAGTACTTGCACTCACTATAAGTATTATTTAAAAAAAAAAAGAAATAGTTTAAAAAAATCTATATTGACTTCATACTAAACATGGTGCCAATTTGTATTTATCAACGTCAGTTCCTGTAAACTAATAAGAGCTTTGTAGAGTACATTTTTAAAACACAAAAAGCAAAAATCAAGTCTGGACCTCAGAATGGCACCAAACCTAAGAATGAACATGTTCTAATAACGACAACTAATTTTCATTTTTTTTGTCTTGAAAATGCACTAAAGGCAAAATCTTAATCTAAAATTATCTAAAATCTTCATCTACACCAAGAACCCATGTCATGTCATATAGAAACTATATCAAGGAATTTTATTTCACCACCAAAAACCTTTTTATGGTGTCATTTCATAAATATTAAGTAGAGAATCTTCTAGCAAGCGTGACCTCATACCCATGCTGAACGAGGAAGTCGGTTTGCTCTCAGGCCATTTCAACACAAGGGCCTCCTGCCAAACCTCCTCACACAGAGAAACGTTACCACGGAGATCCATTCATTTCCTTCACTTTCGGTAATTAAAGTGCTTCTGACTTGCCCTCAGTCTTCTCTCGGTCCTTAAAAATGTAACTCATGGTAATCTGCTTGCGTTTGTGCATCATCTTAGTTACTCTTTTGTTACCTGGCTAACAGCTGGAGAACTTTCCAGTAAGAAGAGCAGGTGTTGCAGGTGGGGGTACGTCTCTCTGGCCAAAATCCCCAAGAGCCTTTGCAACACAGGTACTTGTTGTGTTCCAACGGAGGTCTTACCATCTTACAATGCTGTCCTGTTTGTAGATAAAACTGCTAGGAACTGTAATATATACAGCCATGGCTCTGCTGCCTTTTATTAAGTACTTGTGAATATAATAAATCGTGTTTGTTTTTTAATGATCTTATCAGCTGTCAAATTGCCCAGACCTCTTATAAGTAAACTCAGACATGAATCAGCAGCTGGCCATTCTGGGTTGTTTAATAATTGAGCTACAGATCCACATCTCAGTTCTGGCTTTAAACCATCCATAACCTCTGTGAATGGTGACAGGTGTATTAAACCAAAGGCATCATTTGAGTGTCTTGATGGCGAGGTCTGTTTCCTCACTTCTCTATGCACTACTGATTGTTATTGCAGCATCTGGATGTGCATGTGCACCGCTGCAGTAAGGTGCAGCACACACTTCCCAAAACAAGCCCGTTAACCACCATAAACCTCTCCTCCATGATATGGGCCAAAGGTCATTTTGTGACTGCACTGATAAACGGTGCAACTGCAATATGATTTATAACATTACTGACATGACGCTGTTGAGTACACGACAAGCTGCATGATTCAGGCCAAGAAAATCCCAATTTGTGTGAGCAGGTGAACGTCGGTGATGCATCAGAGCGCTCGCACGCATTCATCAGGAATGTGTGACGGCTGCAGATGCTCCCTGTACAGGCCGCAGACAGTTCTGTGGGTGTTTTGCAAAAGGGCGATACTGCACCAGCACGTAACAAACAAGCGACTGTTCAGCTGCAGTGCAGATCGGTGATGTAAGGGAGAGTCAATAAATGCAACAACTGCGGGATTGTGTTCTTACATTTACACGCAGCAATTAAAGTAGAGACACAGTGAAGGGCCAGTACGGCCACACTGGTGTGAACGTTCGCCTCTTCCCCACGTCAGGCACCGACAGATACGCGTTCACTCTGCTGTACTTACACTTTTTTTTCTAAAGAATCCAATATGCATGAAACTCATTATGCTTCCACGCACCTCCAGAACGCAGATCAAATTCTCAGCTGCTTCTCTGACAAATTAGACTTATCTGTAAAATGTTTGGTTGATTTAACTAACTTCACGATTTTCAAAACGCCTTAAATGTGACGATGCTATAAACAGCCCTCCAGGACAGCAGTCTAGGGGATCTGGATGAGAAACTGCAAGCAGGAGTTTTTAATGCTGTTTTGTGCAAACAGCTTTATAGGATATATACAATATATACAGGATATGTCTTCCTAAGACAAAGTACACAGAATACCGTACGTCCCAGATTTGTCAAGCCATCTCGGTCAGCTCACGTGTGCCTATTCTATATATGAAATATAAGACAGAAACATCAGCATTTGCCTTTCACCACAACAAGCTTTCATATTTGACCTCTACTTCAATATCTCACTCCTAATACGTTACTCTCTGAGATGTCAGAAGTGTTCTGGAACGAATGCCTTTAATTTATGCAGCCTTCTCAATGCACTGCTGAGCTCGGGATGAATTCTTCTCCGATTCTTCTTATTCCTTCATCTCTGGAGGGGAAGCAAGAGGCTGACGTTGGTATAACCTCCTAATTTTGTCCCATGAAAGTTTAGGGAAGGACAGCTGCTATAAACAAGAACAAAAAGATCAGAACAAGGCATTGGCGGGGTCAGAGAAGACATGGGCGGAGTCAGAGAAGACAGAACAATTACAACTGAAGCGGTTGTCTGAGCTTCAGGAGAAAAGATTTAGAACTTCAAGTAAACAAAATTTCGTATGACTGTAAAGTCGCAGTCTTGCGGCAGTATGAAACACTTTAAGCATTTTAAAACACTTTAATCAAATTAAATGCCACACATCCTAAAACTAACACGACGGCTCTTTATTATGTGATATTCAATGCACAATTCTATGGCAAAAGATTTAAGAAATGCTTCCGCAACAGGCAGGCGTGCCCACTGCTGTTCAGCAGAGAGGGCTTCCCAAGGTGTTCTGGGTATGTTCTCACAGTAGATTAATTGATACAAATTAAGTGGGCTAAAACCGGTCAACTTCACTGCAGCCCTGACAAATGAGACCTAAACGAGCTGCACCAACTGCAGCTTTACAAAGACATCAAAGGTCAAGCAGGAAAAGACTTCAGATGCAGCCACACGAGAGAGAACGACCTCACACCTTTAGAACTGCAGGACCATGGACACTATCGTTTACACCAATCACAAAACCCTTCAATAGTTTGCCTTACAAATATGAAAATATGTCGTATAATAAGAACAAATGTGGCAGTGGCACGAATGCAAAATGATGTTTTATTATATCTGAACTAGTCTCAAGATTTGCACATCAAAAATAGAAAATAGGTTTGTAATTGGAATCTAATCTTTTGGGGGTGGGGACTATGTTCAAGCTGCCAATAGCAATAGGCATGCTGCATAATAAGCAACAAGTACATAACAATAACCAATGGCGCGATATCTGCCTATTCTTCCTGTTGGAGTCTAGTGGAGATTGTGCATCTCTGCCCTAATTTCCTGTAGTGACAGCTCATGTTAAAGGGCACAGAAGTAGAAAGGGAAGTTGCTGGGAAACAAAAAAAGTGGGCGGTGCCTTTCCTGTCTTCTGCAGAGCCCCGCCCCCACACTCGCTCCTCTCTCTATTAATTGAAGTGTGAGGGTAGAGTACAGGTGAATGAATCTCTGCTGTCAACCAGCTTCTATCCATCAGTCTCTTAAAACACAGCTTCAAGGTCACTCCCTGCAGCTTACAGGTTTATGTTCAGCACATCAGTTCATAAAACGAGATTCTAATCTCCCTGATCACCACACTCATTTCTCACAGTTCCTTGCCTCACACACACACACACACACAGACGCACACGCTCTCTTGCAATAGTGTGTACATTCACACACAAGTCCACTGTTCATCTTGCCGTGCAGCACATACATATCATCTCAGAAGGTTTTGACGTTTTGGTGGTGAAAGCTGCTACCTGCAGAAGAAGAGCAATTCGAGTGACTGTATGAGCCGTCTGCCCACTTAGCCCCGACGGACTGGGAGCATGAGACTGCAGAGAGCACGGAGCGACCGACAAGTTTGCAGCGAGAAGCGATGCGCGCTGAAGAGTGACCCAAAGGCAGCGAGGTCCCCTCAGGGCCCAACCACCAATTTCCACAAGGTCAACAGTGTAGCGAGGGAGGCTAATGTTCACAGGGAGCCATGTCTGCTGTGTTGAAAGGAATGGGCCAGAGCTGATCCCAGAACAGCTGGTGTTTCCCGCTTCAGTGGACAGGTGGTTTTGCATCTCAATATCCACTGACGCCACACACCGTGTCAGTGTCACTGATTTTTTTATTTGTTTTTGGAGGGGAGGGGAGAGGGGGGGCGTGGCTTTATGGCAGAGAGCTGGAATGCATTATTCAACATTCAGCACAATTCTGCCCAACAGTCCAGCTCAGATGGTTCACAGCTTCCAGACGACCCCCAACACAGACACAGATCGACTCTTCTCTCTCACATAAGATCAATTACAGACCTTTGCAATCGGCTTATTTTCGAGGTCCGCCCCCCCCAGAGAGCTCTTACCCCGAGATGGATTTCCCGATTCGGACGCGTGAAGAGATGTGAAGTCATACCGCAGCCCTGCTCTCTTCTCTGAATTCAAGAGAAGCTTCATCCTTGACACATCTCTCCATCCGCCTGACCCGTGATTGGCACTTTCTGATTCTTAACTCTCTCCCACTGTCGGAACGCACACACGGGTTCTGCAGCGGGCGCGAGAGCACCAGTCTGGCATTTAGAGCGTCTGCCCCCAGCACCTCAGCATAAATAAGCTAATAGAATTTTTGGAACGGCTGAATCGCGGCCCCGATTGATTCACTTCAGGTGGTAACATGGCGAAAATAGCTGCTCCTGTTTGTATGATGTCTGCCGTCACTCAGTGAACATGCTCCAAAATAAACAGTCTTGCACAGCACTTTGGGTAGCAGGGCTGCTGCTGTGTTATAAATGACAATAAAGCAGCAATAAAGCTAAATACAGCAGTGCTTATAAATCATCCCACCTGTGATGTTCCTTTGGAAAAAAGTATAAAACGTATAAAATGTAAATGTGTACTTATGCAAAATTTCACGGCACTCTCCCCCAGCCCATTCACGGCTGTTTTGCGTCTACAGAGCCTCTGCTAAATGTTTCCTGAATGTTGGGGGCTTGGCTTACAGTTGCTTCACAAATGAATAATTAATTAGTGGCTACGCTGAAAGAGGTGAAAGACCAACTGTGAACAATGCACAACAAAAGCTGTTGTGCTCCGTTACACACATACACAGATTTGGTGCTGCTGGAGGAGTTGGACAGGTTTTGTTGTGTTTATGCACCGGTTATCAGAGCGAGGTCAACCTCTTCAACCCGTCTGCCGCGCGAGTGTCAGTGTCCCGCCCTCGCGTCCGTGTCCCGCCCTCGCGTCCGTGTCCCGCCCCTTCGCGCTGGGAATGCCCCACAGGACCGCAATTAAAACCACACGATGTAAGCGCCCTTCCTCCGCAGGCTAACCGTAACCCTGGCCTACCGAGCTAGCCCGCGATTTACATCAGCCATGACCGTTAATATTTATATGCATCAAATGCACAGTGTTGGCCAAGAGAAAATGAAATGCAATTCACATCATTTAATATAATCATTTCAGCATTTGAGACGATGTTTAAAACTTTTAAATACTTAAACACGTCACCATTAGGGGAGTCCCTGTATTCTGCGGCGCAAGCTGTTCAAACTTGGCAAATTTAAGGAATGCAAAACTGGAATTAATCTAACAGACTTGCTGTACACATGACTAGAGCATAATGAATGAATAAACAAACCATGGCCGTTTAGGAGTTATGCTCAAACCCGAAGAATCTATTGGGGGGAAACGGCTGCAAAAGCACTGAAGTAAAGCCCGTCTAGTCGACGTGCGCGGTGGGCGCTCCTCACTACCACAGCCGGCCCGTTTCAAGTGGACAAAATGCAGTTTGGTTCCACGGGCAGAGACGTTTCTCCCAGGCTGCAGTTTGGTGATGCGGTGTGTGTCTGTCTCACTCACCCTAAGGGGCCTCCATGCATGACAATTAAGCCAGAATGATGTTGTTGGTGGGTTTTCTTGGCATCCACGGTATCCTGTCTCTGCCAACAGACGGGATGCCGAGTGAAATCGTGGAAAGCTAATGCACTGACCCAGCGGGACAGCCCCTTCCTCAGGCTCCGCCCTCTGCCTGGGCAGGAACATGTCTAGACAACACGGAGCTCACCAGGGTGGGTAAAGATTAATGTTCGATGTTCACGCACAGTCACAAATACCGATGTTAAATTAGATAATTCATCTCAATGATCTCGCAGTACTCAACAGCTGTGTATTACATGCTGTAATGCATACCGTATGAAGCTGTGACGTCATACAAAAAAAAAAACAACAACATCTTTATAGCAATGTATCTTAATAGTAGGAGCTCTTACTCCATAGATAAATTGCCTAAGGTAAATGTGATTATTTGAGTGTGTGTGTGTGTGTGTTTGTGCGCGGGGGTACATCTAGATAAATTGCCTCAAGGATAGAAGGTTATAACTACAGGTCCCACTCGGGTCATTAGATCAGTGTTTGTTAATGGTACCAGCATCCCACAGTGCAGTAAAACACTGGGTGTTCCCCATGGTGTGAAAGGTACTGCGACTTGGCCAGTAAAACACAGAAGCATTTATCACGCGTCCCACAACACAAGTGCTCGCACTTAATCACCGATTCCTAAAGGGTGAGACTAGCTGGGAGACACAAACTTGCAGCCCTCCCTGTATAGCCCACGCTCTGCTACAAAGTACAGTAGCAGAACTTGACCCATTTCCATAATTTATTATCAACTATTAAGTATGAAGGCTGTGGAGGTGGGAAATCACTTCAAAGTTCACAGCAGATTACTGAGTCACGCAGGCTGCATGTCGTTACTGTACAGAGATGTAATCTGCATCGCCGAGATGATTACTAATGTAGCATGGGAAGAAATACCAAGGCGTTCATTAGTCAGATAGTGATAATGGAGCATCATCCTTGTTCAATCTTAATTTCTGAAAAATAAGCCTCCTTGCACACCCACTAGGTGCCTGGAAAGAGTTTGTGAAAACACTGGAGTCATTACAAAAACCTTTGCCCAGATCCATCTCAAGCCTTGGGGGCAGCTATTCCGAGCCTTTATGGGAAATCATAATTGGGGGTAAAATTAGTCAGAATCAAGCCAAGGAGGCTCGAGCGATGAGTTCAGCATCTTGACAGTAATGCGCTGGATGCGGGTATCACCCTGTCTCCAGGCCAGTCATGCCTTCAACATCCATCAGCACGGGCTCCTCGCATCAAAGCCGCCTGCTTAACTGATCCAGCACCTCAGAGTTCAGGCAGCAGCTCTCCACCACACTCCAGTTCTCGGTGATAAAAATGTCGTTCTGGCACCGTCATGCCCTTCGGACTCGCCGGCCAGGCATCGCCGTTTAATCCTAAACATCAACAAAACACTGAAGGCACTGGAGAGGAATTTCACAAATAATTACACCAGGGTTAAAATAATTACAGCAGGGTTAAAATGTGTAATTATGCAGAGTAACACTGTAAATATTCCAATGTAGCTGTAAAAAATGTAAATCGTGTTAAAGTTTAACTGCATGTAACTAACAGTTAAAAATTTCATAATCCTGTGAATATGAGCTCCGGTATTAGCACTGCAAGAGGAGCTCCAGTGTTAGAAGCACTGTAAGATGAGCACTTGTGTTAGAAGCACTGAAATTATTCACTAGAAATAATGCATAACAGATGCATATCCACAAGTTGCTGATCAGGGAATGGGACACAGACCAGTATGGCTCTAGAAGGGAATGGGACACAGACCAGCGAGTCCATAAGTCCATAACGAAACAAACTCAAGCTCCTTCAATCCATTCATTATCGCCCTGCCACAGAGGATTCGCTGGTACTACAGAGCTGGCATTAATGAAGGACCTCCTCCATGATCTCAATTCAGACATCAGATTAAACAATTTAACACAGATTAAATGAAAAGTGCTGGCCAGGAATTTGATATTACCTGGGCACATGAAGAATGTTTTACGCAATCTCTGTTTTAGGTAATTCAAAACCTCAAGCACAACGGTATAGAGGAGACAATGGGGAGAGATGAGAAAAGGTGTAGAGACGACAGCAGGCATAAAAAATAAAGACATAAATAAATAAATGAAATACAGCTGGGATGTGGGTGACTGGGTCATCACACAGCACCCTCGTGCTACTTCTACACCCCCACTAGGGTTTAAGAGTCCATGCAGAAATCATTGAGGATGCCGAGACAGACGGGCTTTCATCTGGTGACTTCTGTCTGATTGGGAAGAAGTACACCGAGTGCTCATCGCTCACGGTCCTGCTCCCTGCCCTCCCACCTGCTCTGACCTTTGCATTAATGACAGGCTCAGCGTGGAGGCCAGGCAGGCCGCTGCCTCGTGCTTTAAAGAACACCACCTTTCAAGGCACCGGAGCAGCGCGTAGCCGAGTGAGAAAATTAGCCCTTCTCCTCTGAGAACCGGCTCACAATCGAAGATTCAGGCAGACAAGGCAGCGGCATGAAAGGCTGCTACAGCACAGGGATGGAGAGAGAGAAGGAGACGTACAGGACCAGGCAGAAAGATAAAGAGGCATTACAATCTAACCTGACAGCTCACATATTCAGGCAAATATTACATGCACTGCTGCCCATCTATACAGAGCATCAGATGTAACACACAGGGTCATATACAAAATATTGATTGTGGCAAAGTTTTAGAATCAAATTTACAAGTCCTAGCACAAAAAAAGCTAATATCAATATTTACTTTATTGTGTTTTTCTTGTTTTTTTTAAAAAAAAATATGCTTCTGAGAACATTTCAAACTGGTCACCTGAATACGATCCAGGAATTCAGCATGGTGCAATATGCAAGATAACACCAAAAACCTCCCCTGGCCCCAGAGCGCTGATGCAGGAGCTGTAGAATCATCTCATGGATGTCTCTCTTCAGAGAGGCTGTCCAGAGAGCAGGAGGGTGTGTCTTCAGAGGGTCAGTGGGAGCCAGGAGTGATGGGGCTCACAGAACTGTTTCTGCACTATATTTAGATTTATTTATTCACTCTATTTACAGACAGGTAAACAGTGGGCTGTGATAATTAACAGCACAGTGCAAAGTTTTCTGCAGAAAATTGCTGTTCTCCTGATAGCCAAGGACAAAAGAACATTGAAAGGAAAAGAAAAGAGCAAACAAACAGACACACAAACAACTCTATATGAATCCCATGCAGTGCTAAAACGGAAACCTGCAAACAAAACGGATCTGACCGATAAATCGTATTTAAAATGTTACCAAGAAACGCAATAATTCGCAACAGATGCGAAGAATACGAAATATTCGCATGCATGGTGCGTGTGAATAAAAACAATTTTATTTGACCAATCAGACAAAACATTTACAAAATTTGACCAATCCTATAAAGCGTCAGCTAGCCAAAAGTCTCCCTCGGAGTGACCACCCCCTGTGGGTTACAACCTTCTGCTCTTTTGAAGTCTTGTTCAGATCGTTACTTTGGCTCCCTTCTGCTCTTGTGAGTGAGCTTTTAGGTTCGGTTTCTTTCATTTCATTAATCTTTCAGTTTGGGATGCACCTTTGCTAACTCCTTTTTTCCTTCGTGTTCTACATCCATGACAATGAGTTTAGAACAAAATATTTTAATGGGAACAGCAGAAATGAAAAATTTATTTTTATAGTTAAATCGGCTTATTTAAATGCATGTTCTTTTAATTGGCTGAGTTTT
This sequence comes from Brachyhypopomus occidentalis, assembly GCA_020368025.1. NCBI lineage: Eukaryota > Metazoa > Chordata > Actinopteri > Gymnotiformes > Hypopomidae > Brachyhypopomus > Brachyhypopomus occidentalis. Next base: position 4,402,937 of record JAGXOD010000015.1, on the reverse strand, counting down.
AAGGTGAAATTTGCTCAGAAAAGGTGTTTGCAATAGATCATTTGTTTATTCGGTGAGCATTTTATCAGTGCACCTGCTAACGCCGAAATCCAGGAACTATACCGTACAGATTACAATTACCTAGAATTTCTGTGATAGGATAAACCACATTATTTTAGCATTGTTTCATGGCAGACCCTGTCTGTTGGTCCTCGTGTCCACTCTCATATTTCCATGATTTCTGCTACACCCCAGCATTTTCAGCTGCGACAAGATTTCCTCAAAGTCTAAACATGTAGTCTTTCCCATTGCAGTTTGCATTCATATGACATTCAGCAAGTAATCACAATCATGATCAGAACAGTCTTTGGCAGAAAGTCAATGGCATGTAAGCAAATGCAATCAAGATAAAAAAAATAAATAAAGACCTGAGGAAAAATATGCATCTCAGGATCAGAGCCAGATGGTTAAATGCAGCCAGAGTAAAGTAGCAGAAACACAACTGAATCCCACAGTCGCATGGTGCCACCAAGCATCTCGTACTTGAGACAAAGTCTGCACTACTGCTATTGGTGTTAAAAAGACCTGCCATCATAACTGCAAGTGTGCTTTGATGATCTAAACTTTGATCTAGTACTATATGATCCTGAATTATAAACCTGAACTAGTTCCACTCAAAGAGCAACACGATTACAAGCTGGGTTTAACATATTTCAGCAGCCCAGAACACTGGTGGGGAAGACGGCAAGGAATACTGATTTCTGTCCAGATGATTTATTCTGGGCAAGGATGGACATTGAGCAATAGTATACTGAATGGCAATCATGCCTGGATTCCTCTAGAAAGGGTTCTTCTGACAACACATAAGTAACATCCCTCTACAATCACTCTACTCCCAGAAATTGCCACAAAACCTAGACTAGGAATCAATTTGGCATTTCAGTTCAGTTCCTCCCCCAATCTTTGCAAACGTAGTTTTCATTTTAGGGAAATGCTTCAATATGAGAGACATGTCTCAGAAACGAGAGCATAGCTGAAGCAGCCAATGTTTCAGGCAGTGCTAACACACTTCAGCCAGATGACAGCTGCTGAGGTTCAGAATATGTAAACAAACAAACACTGTTTCAATCCAAACCCAAACAGCAATCGCTAAACTACTACAATGCATATGTTCTTTCATGTTTCTTTCATATTTAATGCTGTTTTCCCAAGCAGAATAAAACATCCTGGCAAGTTTAACTCCATGGGCATTGATGCTAACTCAGTCACAGTGTGTGACCATGTTCTTCAAGTTAGCCAAACATACCAATTAGCGATTTGCCAGTATTACTTCATGGTGCAAGATAATTGGCAGGCACTCTACTCCATCTTCCACTCACCTGATGAGGTCATGGTGTCAAAGAGAGAGACAAGCGTCCAGATGATCTTCCTTAGCCATCTGTAAGGACTTAAAAAACTCACAGCTTAGCGGCACTCAGACGATTAACCGAACACGTGCAGGAGTGCAAGTGTCCATGCCCGCCCACCCACTCACAGGACCATATGGACCTTTAAACTGTCTTGGAGTTAGATCAAAATATTACATAAAGCACTCGACTATATTTCAATGGTGAAAAATAGCTCTTGGTCCATGGGTTCCACTGAATGTGCGAGTTAAAAATTGCTGTAATTAAGGGAACGCAATAGGGCAGCATATCACAGTGGTGTGAGTACCAGCATCAGCAGGGGGGCAGTTGCTCTGGTGGCAGTTATTCTGGGGCTCATGGTGCAGGAGGGCCCACAGCAACTGGGTCCTTTGTCAGGATATGTGCGATGCATGAGTCACAACGCAGCTATGCATACTTCACACTATGCAATGCACTGTGCAGCTCCACAAATGGAAGCTTTAACGTACCAACATCCCTCCCCTGCCAGCCTAAACACACACTGCTTCTCACACTCTGATCTTCACTTAAGCCCCTCTTACTCCTGTGTCTCAACCAGTGTGGACAAATTGACATGCCGTTTTTAAACCGAGCTTTCAAAACCACGATATACTAATGGTTTCAAACTCTAAATTCTCTCTAAAACATAAAAACACATTTAGATTTTTCTTTTTATATTGACTTTAATGAAATTGTTTTTATCAAAATATGCACAGTGTGGTCATGGTTCTTAAATTCTTATTTATTCAGTAGTATGTTAGTTAAGTGTGGCATATTTATTGTGATCCAAATAGGCAGTCTAGCATAAACGCTTAGATGAATGATAGTGAAAGCTTTGATTATTTTAATATAATCTGTGGTGTTCGGGTGCCAGCTGTGAAGTTGCCAAGTTCAAATTCAAGCACAAAAGCTGAGAAAATGAAAAACGTGAGCGTTTGGCTGAATATATATATATATATAACACACATACACACTCACACAGTGGGCATGCATGTCGTATGTTTAAATGGCACAGTTGATGCTTTTGATGTTTCTCTTGCTTTTATATCAGCAGGCGGTCTCATTCTGAAGTCTGAAGTGAAGTTGTATATCGGGGGCATTGATTTCATTTTGCATTGGGGGCCAGAAGATCCTAGTTACACCACTGGCATATAGGAATGATCATTATAGTCATTACTGTGATGAAACATTCACACTGTATGCAGCCAACAGTTAAGCCTGAATAGAAGCCTGCTGACTGCAGTTTTAGTGTATGCAGCTCACATACAGCCAGTGCCTTCCAACTGAATAAATGGAGCTTGTGTTCAACCCTTCACAATTAGCCGTGTGGCATCACATAGGCTTTACATGCTTTGTGTTCATTCAAGGATCTCTGATATTCCCACAGATTAAAAAGACATGAACGGGTTCACCCAAGTCAGTTCCTCTCCTGCAGAAGGCTTGTGCACTCAGGACAGCAAGTCCATGGGTTGCATGATTGTTTCTACACGCAGTGACACAAAGATATATTCATTGTATATATGGTATTATTACACCATTATTATTTTACTGAGCTGTTGACATACTGTGGCACTGACTGCCAGTGAGTGTGGTAGTCCCTGGGGAGGCCAAGGTGGATTTCAGGATTCACAGAGTGAGGGGCTGAGGTTTGAGTGAGGGGTAGGTTTGAGTGAGGTTTGAGTGAGGGGGTAGGTATGAGTGAGGTTTGAGTGAGAAGCAGGTTTCAGTGAGGTTTGAGGAATTAGGTTTAAGCGAACTCGGAAGGGTGTTGGGCTGGTGCATTAGACCTCACCTTTGACCCTTCTGGAGGTGTCGTGGGCTTGTGTGTCCTTCACATGTAATTAATCACACCCGCCAGTGTCACTCAGTGCTGTAAAAATCACAGGACTCTACATCAAGATAGCACATCACAAACGTGAAAACAGAGAGCCTTATTTTATCACACACACACACACACACACACCCACTCTTGATCAGCTCTGCCATCAGCCACATACATGTTATCACAGTAATGCAGTCATTGCCTCACAGCTCTCCTCCTGCTCCATCCCAGATCCATCATCTTACTTGCGCACACACACACACACACACACACACACACACACACACACACACACACACACACTCCAGCATGGGCGTATGCAGGTAGGCCCTGCATTGTGATGCAGCACACATACAGTTGTTAGTCATTTTGTCACACAAGCACATTGGCCCGGATAGCTGTGATTCATTTCCATAAAGCCGACAGCGGCGACAGCGTTACAACAGTTCCGCCTGCAGATAGGTGCAGGTTGGAGAGAAAGGACCGACAATAAAACATCAAACCCCAAAGGTCAGGTATGAGCGTGGAAAGATGGTGCTTATGTAAAACCATTACTCTCAATAGCTGATGCATTATCACCTAAAGGGCAAGGCAGCCTAATCAAGGGGGTGATAGCTTTTCAGTGGCACCCAAAACAAATTCGTCACAGCATTGTGAACCAAACACCAAACACTGGGAAAGACTAATGTATATACACACACACACACACACACACACACACACACACACACGCATTATCTCCTTTCGTACAGACTAAACCAGACACCCATATCAATTTGCTTTCGAAACACAGCTTGTGATCTCGAGTATACACGTGACTGGATCGCCTCTGTAGCTGTTGAAACATAAGAGTAGTATGTTAGCACTAGTTGAACATGCTCCAAGAATTACAAAGAGTAATACAAAGAGTAATATATTATTTTTTTATAGCACATCAAAGCAGTAATCCGTTCTCTCTACAAGTACAGATCCCTGACTGTAGATTGCTGACTTTTGCTCATAGAATAACAGCCATCTTCTTTTAGAGGTCCAGATAATGTCATGGCGACTGGCATCCACTCCTAACTGGATTACCGGCCACCGGTGCGAAGCTCGCTAGCTTGTTGGCCTGAGCGCAAGCCCGAACCCCCCGCTAGACGTCCCAGGCCTCGTGGTGTCGCGCCTCCCATCTGGATGAATGAGCTTTTGTGTTTCACCTGGAGTGTTTGCTAGGCCTCCGAGCAGCGCGAATAACCCACTCGTTATGAAGGCTCTCGTTAATAAATGACCCAAACGCACAAACGCTGGCTGAGCACATTAGAGCCGATGCCATAATGAAATGACAGTGGGGTAAATGGGCACTGGACTAAGGCGCACTAAACACAACGCCACATTAAGACTCTTAATGGATTGTTCACAACCCTGACTGCAAAAGAGAAAGAGAGCAAGAGAGTTCCACATTTGTCACACAGAGACAACGTGTATTACTAAATGATTACCACTTATAGCACGGGGCTTTCAGAGAGGCTTACTTTCCATATCCTGCCTTCCAGCTGGTGTACTACGGCTGATGCTACAGATACAGCAATCAGCTGATGGCGACCAAGAGCAGGTTAAATGGAACAATGCAATCAGGGGCTAACTGCTAATGACCCGACAGGCCTCTCACTAGTGTGTAATACGGTTCTTACTGTGTAATACGGTTCTTTTTGTCTTTCTGTACTCCTCACAACAGGAGACTTTTACTTTAAAGCTATTTTAAGTACTTACACTGAAGTGGATTTGTCTTTGATCTGAAATGTTTATCCATAAAACAACCACAACTGAGCCAGATGCTTGGGTATGTAGTTTAAGCATTAATGCCTTATGGGTTTTGGAGTGCCGTTGGAGTAGGAAACCATTGAAAAAGGATTCCAAGATACCAACATTCTTCTTTTCACAGAATTGTGAATTTCAAGATCTACAAGATCATAATCTAAAAAATCTCTGGAGACTTGTCAGACTGGCATGGAGTGTGAGCGTGGCCATGCCAGCCAACCATATTTAATCTTATTTAGAAATGTCTGGGCTATTGACCACACGCCTGTAACTCCACTGCATTTTGTGCCAAAAAGCATACATGATCACAGAACTTAGACCAACAAAAATAATTAGAGGTTTAGCATCTATTAAGTTGAATCAGATGTCACAGGAATATTGGAAGAGGAGGAAGAAGTAGAAAATATTTAACTTCAGGGCATTTAGAACTGATCCAAAAAATTCACAAGCAGGAGCATAGTACACAATTAATCAATAGACTGTCCTGATTGACTTATCTTTTCGAAAAATGCATCATAAATAGTAATCTTCCAGTTAATCGTGTCATATGCAAAATGAAGCATTCAAAACATTCCTAGAGACAGCACAGAGAATTCATGTGTTAAGGGAGTTCCATCATGCACAAAGCACCACAGCGCCAGAGGGATTGACTTATTGCATTATGTGATCTTAAGCTGGCTCATAACCAGAGGGGATATGCCACATCTCAAACACACACACAGAGGATGGGATGGGGGGTGGATATGCCACATCCCTCTCTCACACGCTCACACCCACCCACCCACACACACACCCACCCAACCACAACACACACACCTCCCTTGTGAGCACCAAAGCCATGCTCAACCTTTCCAAAATAAGCCATGCTGGGCTGCAGAAATGATCTGCACTGCATCGCCCATTTGGGTGACTATAATCTCAGAGCTGCTGTCTCTTAGTTCCTGTACCACGTATAATCATAAATCCAGGACCATTTGTTTTCAGAGTAGTTACAGGGCTAGGATGGCCAGGCTGTAGGCATTTCAGGTACTTGGAATGGTAAACAACTCATCATAATTTTCTACCGCAATGTTAAAATCACTCTGGGTACTTACTCGACATATGCAAGGATGACAGATAAAAGTACTGTTACAAATTTCACAGATTTACATGCCCCTTACCCATCACAATTCCAGCATGAATACTTGCTTGTAAATATCATGTTTCTGAAGCAGTCTGATATGTTCTGATGTAAGGACTCAGATTTCTGATAAAGTGTCAGAGCCTCTGGTGCTGGCAGCTGTAGTGAGCTGATGAGTGTTTGAGTCAGGCCCCTGAGCCCATGCTTTCAGCTTTACAGTCAGGAGAATGGGGGGTGGGGGGGGGGGATAGGGACAGGGGGCCTGCCAAGGGCCTTTTATTCACCTTTCACACTTGGCTACGGTTCCACAGGCTACATTTCCTGCTCAAACAGCGGCTTCGCGTCTGTTGACATGCGAAACGCTCTTTACTTTCTCCGTTCTTCGTTTTTTGCGGCGGCCTCGCCCTTATCGTCTCTGGTTCAAACGGAATACGCCGGGTTTGGGGCGCTTTTTATCAACACGTATCTTGCAAGCAGCCGTAGAGGAGGTTTTCAGGGGACCTGTTTCCTTTTGTTACCATCTTTTATTCTCTCCCCGTCATGCTGAAACTCTAGTTCTAGAAACGGTTTGATTTGTATTCAGTTCAGGACCGAAGGCCACCAGAAGAGCAATTGCTTCACCTAAAATGAAGTCGGCCAGTTTGTGATATCCCCTTTGGTATTGTGATGCACTGGCAGCTAATTTGGGGAGTGAAACAGGGTTCAGTATGAGGGTCTGTATTAGGATTCATATTACCATGTCAATTCTAATACTGAACTGAATCTGTCAGTCAAAAATGATGTTAAAGAATCCTAACGAGGAGAAAACACACACGTTAATTCCATTTGATCTTTAGTTTTGGTACTGATTCTGCTAGCAATTCCTCCTTTTGGTTCAGGTTGCTCATTCCATGAACTTAGACATGAAGCCACACAGTAAACCTCTGGGTGCTGAAGAACACAGACAACCCCTCAGCGGTTCGCTGCTACTCCAGTGTTGTCAGGACATGCGCAACTGTGCAGGAAGCCAAGTCAAGGAGCAGCTTTTCCAGGCACATTCAAACCAAGTCATTTCCTGTCCAGCACGTCAGTTACATGGATCATTACATACATCACTTCTTTCTAAAATCAAAATTGATCATGGCACCCACACAGATATGAATTAGACTCATTTGATTTTTACTGTGCCTCATTTGCTTCTGATGCCACGTTCGATCCGCCTGAGAGGTGCATGTGTCTGCCTACAAGGATAAAGGCTCTTAATTAGATAAATGGATTTCTTCATCAGAGACTTTTCCATGAGCTCTTCATTCCAACTGGCATCCTCCTACACACCATCCCCAGTTCTGACAATATGCATGGCTAGCCTAACCACCGAGTTTCATTCTGAAAGCTTTGTTAAACCTGTTAAAGTACTGCACTGCTGTTAAAGTACTGCACAACGGTGGTTTACAGTGGGGTAAAGCCTACAATAAGTTTAACATTGTAAAAAGGTTAGCTCGACTACAAATAAAAGTAAATACATAATAAAAAAAAAGTAGCAGCTTCACAAGGTATGGGCTTCACCTGGAAGGGTACTTGCCTGTAAAGGCACTAGCTGTAAGCGGAAGTGGTGAGCCCCTGTGCCTTGGCCTCTAAACATGAAGGGATTTCAGCTAGTGTTGTATATATTTATCCAATAAGCACCACAACAGGCTGAAGTCAGTGCTTCGTGAAGGTGAAGGTGCTCCACGAGGTTCCTGGGGCTCCAGTTGTCAGGAGGCTAATTGATTATTGACAGCATGACTAGTGCCTCTGGCTCTGAATAAAGCATCTGTCCTCTAAAGTGATCCAGAGGGCACTTCAAGCTTGACAGTAAAAAAAAATATCAAAACACCACTCTGGGTGAATTACACAAATGCCAAGAGTAAAACAATTAGCCAAATCAATAGTGAAATAACTTTATATGGAATGTACACTCCAACAGCACAGTACATGTTCTCACAGGTCCAACATTTAATAGAGTTTTATGAAGACAAGGTTTTCCAGGCACTCAGATGGTTGGACTTGCAATTACATTTTTCATTACAGTGTATACCTATACCAGTACTGTATATACCATCAGACCCTGCTGGTAAAGACTGGAACTGCATTTTGATGTTTATACTGCAGTCCCTATTTGCCCCTCCAAGGGATCTTGCACAAAACAGCAGAACAACTTACCTTGAGGACATACTTAAACAGCTTCATTAATTATTGCAAAAACATTAGAGGGAACACATTAATAGCAATTTAAAAAACACCTTGCACCACTAACTGCAAGCAATATCTGACATTCTGTAATTATTCTGAAAAATGTTAAATTAGTTGACTCAACATAATAAGAGCCTTCATTTAAAGCTTTTAGTTTCCGTTGTGTTATTCTGAAACTTTGCATGCTTCTTTTCAGTAGAAAATTACAACTGATACACATATTGCTCTGGAGTATATTTGTATTGTAATTCAATATACTCAAAGTACATATTCAGTCAAAGTGCATAAGTCAAAAGTACATTATTTGTCAGCAGAAAAAATGTCTAAAAATCTGGAAAGCCTTACAGCGATTCTCTCAGAATGGAGACCTGGACTAAAACGGGGCCAGTGTGGAACATTCACACTTTTGTTGCTGCTCCAGTGTCACTCTGGCCTTGTGTACAGGACCAGTGTTCTGCTGAAAGGTGAACTTTCACCACAGCCTTTTCCTTGTTCAGCTGACTGAAGCAGGTTGTTTTGCAGAATTTTCCTGTATTCCTGCTGAGGAAAACCATAACCACAACATGATGACGCCACCTACATCCTGTCAGGACAGTGTTGGTTCAGGAATGGTCAATACAAGTTGGGTGCCACATGCATTTCTAATTCTGGCAAAAACCTCAATTTTTGTCTCTTCAGACCACAAACTTCTGGCAATGTTTTGGCAAACTTGCTTTGATGAGTATTTAGTAATGGCTTCTTCCTACACACTATGCTATACATGACATTATATGTAGAGTTTTTGATGTAGTCGGAGCACTGCAGATTGAGCCTTTGAACTCAGTAGCTCCTTCAAGGTGATTGTTGGTCTCTCCTTGGCTTCGAGAGCCTTTCAAGAACGGGTCGGTTACCGAGTTCTGAGGGACTGCCTGGTCTGGCAGTTCCAGGGTGGTATTACACATGCTCCTTTTCCTCACAACTGATCATATAGTGCTCACTGCGATGTCCAAACACTTCGGTTTTATTTTTAGCCTATTCCTATCTTTCTCACTTTTCTCAAATTGCCTTAGAATGCTTTTTGGTCTTGATTTTCACAGTGGAAATAAAGGAACTTGAATCAGGAGCATCTATTTTCCAGAAAAGATAAAACTTATCCACTAGTAAAGGCCAATTATAAGCCAATCATGTCCTTGTTGGGCCAAAATCTTCCATATGTGCAAATGATCTTCCAAAGCACATGGACTGCAAGCTTATGCAAGCAGCGTTTTTCACTTCGTAATTTTTGCTACAGAATATTTTCTTATATAAAACCAATATCAGGATTTTTGAGATTGGACCTTGACTACACTGACCACTTGAATTGGTTCTCGCTTCTCTGGCTCCTAAATTCTGTAGGAAAATCACATTTCTTTAATTCCAACCTCCGTGATCAACTGAATGGATGTTGTGCACAAAAGAGCAGCCAAGAAGTCATCTTCACCCTCCTCCTCCTCCTCCTCACTCCACTCGGAACAAGGCATCATGGGTACTCGTTGTTGCGTGCCTGGACATTATGTCTCAGTTGGTTGTGATTGACCAGGACGTGACTGGAACATCAGAACAATGAGCTGCTCTTTAAATTGCCATGTTGTGACTGACCCATGGCATCTTTTTTGTATTAGTGAGTCAGGGTAGAAGTGTTGGGTGTTCTTGTTTGTATTCAGTGAAGTTTGTTGTCAGGTAGGTTTAGTTCCTTTTTTTTGTTTTTGTGTTGGCATAAGCTGACCCTCAAGGGATATACTCCTGTTTGGGTTTTATTCTGATTATGCTCCATTTGAAATTTATGAAGATAAAGAAAATGACTGAAACCCAGAGGAGTGTGTGTCTCCATGAATACTTGTATGATGCGCCCACTAAAGGACCTGCGAGGTGCGTCATAACACTGATGCTGACTGCTACAGACATGGAGACCCAGATGGGAGACACGTTCCAAGATCCAAAAGAACTACTGAAATGCATCAATGCTCTTATCAAGGACGCTGTAAACAAACTGCAAAGCAAAATGGATGCACACTCCATCGATGCTGAGGTTTTCAATTTACGCCTTACCAGTAATGGTCAGAGACTTCTGAATTAGATACCACTCTTCCGTCCCTCAACACTCATATTCATACACATTCACAGCATGAACCACCATGAGAGAGCTAGCTAGCAAAGTGTGATCCATGACATCAGAGGACCTGGCCAAGTTCAAGTATCGCAACCTTTCTATCCAGTAACTGTTGCTCTTATTAACTAGTTAAAATGTCATGGTTTTGGAATGTGCATAGTCTCAAATGGTTGATTTATTATTTTTTTGTTTCAAAGCCACAGATGTCACTCTTGTACACTCCTCTGCTGTCTCTCAGGAAAGTGTCCCAACGTTTCATTGTTGAGCCTTTGATGAGCCATTGTTGAGCCTTTGTTGACTAGGTTAATGGGTGGAGATTACAGGTTAATGGGTGGAGATTACGGGGCCATAGGGGAAAATTTGGAAAGATTCTGCAAGAAATGACTTTCACATTTGCCCATAATTTCATCCAATTTACTGAAGCGGTTCATATCTGAAATTAATCTCATCGACCCTTGGCATATAAATAATCCCAGCTATGGGGAATACACATTCTACTTTGCTCATCATATGATCGCCAATTCATCATCTTCCTGTTGATAACACGGACTTTCTACAATATTAAAATGAAAGTTAATGCTTCCCTACAAACTAATAACCTCTCCAGTGTGACTCCATAGACCTTACAGGGAGCCACTATGCGTCACACCACAGACCACAGCAACACTTTTGCCCTCCATCTTTCCAAAATGCATTTGGGAAAATAACCAGGATCTAGCAACATAAACTGGCCAGTTAGATGTATAACGGCATAACGAGCTGAATTTCTACTGCTCAGGATACAATAAAGGCATTGTGAACATTTAGACATACCTAGCTTAATTGCTAACATTCAAATTAAAGCGATCTGAACAGCTTGCTTGCACTTATGCAAGAAGAAATTCTGGCATGCTTCCTGTACAACCAAAAGAGGTCAACAACAGGAACACTCGTGCCAAAAACTATGGCTTTTTAGAACCTCTTACTACGATCAGACTAAAACACCAGTAGCATTAGCAGAAATTAAGGCTCACTACGAAACGTGCTGACCCTCTCAAAAATCATACATCCATATATCTTAATGACTAAGATTTGAAAGTATTTGCCAACATATTTTCCAATAGACTCAATGCAGTAATCACAGACTTGGTCTGTTATGATCAGACAGACTTTATTGCAGCTCTCATAGTAGGGGATGATCTGGGTAGACTGATGGGCATGTTAGATTATGCACCATAGATGCAGGAATGATGTGGTGTTCTGTCTGTAGACACAAACACGAGGTCTTTAACCAGCTGCAATTGAAATGTCTGTGAACAGTTCTGAAACAGTTTGGAATCTGACCACAATTTCTAGGCACAGTAAAACCTTAAGACAACTCATCCGCCTCAGTTTCTTATATAAACAAGGCAGCAGACAGGGGTGTCATCTCTCTCTCTCCAGGGGTGCCCTCCCTCTCTCTCTCTCTCTCCAGGGGTGTCCTCTCTCCCTCTCTCTCTCCAAGGGTCTTCCAGGTCTTTTCAGCCATGAGCTATAGAGCAAAGAGTAATCTCCCCCACCCTATTCCTATTAAAGGCTCTCATCATGCTATCATCATTACAGTAAATCTATACCATTTTATTGTCACACAGCAGCTTTACACATGTGCGGGTCGCAGACCCAGCAGGGCCAACCAAAAGGCGACAGCAGTGAAAAAAAGACAAAGTGGAGACGAGGAAACAGAGGGGAACGAAGATGCAAAAGGGGAACCGGCCAATGGCAGACAACATAATGACCTGGATGATATGAACAGAACATAAAAATTGTGAATAGGAATAATAATCATATCATAGTATGAATGAGAATAATTAGTGGTGAACACACGGAGACAATAGAATCTCGATCAGGCAGTACACCAAGGGATTTGTCCTATTAACACATTCATTTCATTTCCTGAGTACAAACTGGACCGAGCCGGTTCCAATGCCATTAAAGACTGGCCTAGTATCAACACTCTGGCACGTCACAGTTCATTCAGCTTAAACTACAAGGGTCTAAATATTGGATGCATAAACATCCAGCCTAAAATAGATTCAACTTCATCTCTAAAATCTCTAAAACTTCATACCATGAATAAGAAAGTAAAACTGTCACAGACTTGAGAACTTACCCTTTCCTGTACTTAATCAGAAAGTAGCTTAGCCAAGTATGGGTAAATTTAATCAGTTTTTCACTGGATAGCTAGATGCAGGATAATAATCTCAGAATTACATTCAAATTTCATTAAAAAAATCATTCCAATGAAGTACAATAAATCACTTTGTAATGAGGCACAAAAATTTGCCTTTACATTATGGTCCAAGGCCAACAGAGATATTTTTAAATAGTAATGACCAGCTGACACACATCAAATTTACACACATTTTATATTACACCTTACCATGCATTCCAAATTAAACTTCATACTGCTCAAATGTGCTGTAAATGTTTGGGTGTTGATGGAACATTTATTCATGTTTTCTGGTAATGTCCCCTAGGACAGACCACATCTCCACTATCTCCCTTATCACAAGTGCATCTTCATTTAGAACATGACTCAACATTTAACTTTTAAAACTCATCACATGAAATTTTGGCCTCATCAACAGCAGTGAATAAAACAATACTGAAAACCCAATGCAGAGTCGAATGTCCAGTTAAGATTATTTACTGGATGTACTGGTACTAGAACAGGCGGCTGCCACACACATGCAAGGATACCCACCACAGACATGTGGTTGGAGGCTATTGATTGTTGTAATTTAATTAGCTATGTTTGTGCATTTGTGTTTAGTATTTTAGTTATTCTGCTAAACATGTTAATAATAATATATTTACAAAAAAAAAATAAAACCAATGTCATTTTGATGTTCAGCACTCACATTTTATTTCAAAAGTAGCTCAAAATGGTATTTGCAATAAAGACTTAAAATATCTGAATACTTTAGTTGTGTAGTATAAATGGGTTAATGTGGTTAAGGCACAATACTAAACTCAGGTGATGGATCAACGATTCAATCCTCACGCACAAAGGAAATGCAGTAGTGAGGTTAGGTCCTATTTCACCTCATGCAGTACAGCGGTGTCATTACAAACACAGAAGCTGCAATAATGACAGGAGCAGAGGTCAAACACTATGCTGAGAAGATCGACAGAAGCTCTTACAACACGCGCGCTTGGCATAGAGATTTTGCTCCTTCTAATATGAATTTAGCGAAACCCGTGCATCACCACCTCGCCATGGCCCGTGTGCATGGACCTGCACCGCACCTCCATGAATCATTCACCGAGCCCGAAGGATGATGACAAAGACAATCACCTCCTCGTACAGAGCCAGAGGGCCACTCTTCCTATCCGCCGTCCTGCCCTACACCACTAGGGACAGGCCCCCGTCTTCCAACCACCGCTTGCACTCATGCGCATCCATGTCAACAGCCAGCACTGATCCTCATTCAGCCTGACTCTAGCATCACCATAAATGCATAAGAGAGAGAGGACTCGGGGCACTCTCTTTATGGAAGGGCCTCTTCAAGGCGAGTGACCAGTCAGTGGCAGTAGAGTGGATGCAGGAAGACCGCCCCCGCTGCGTCGCGTCAGATGTCTAGTCTCAGCCGTCTCACCCTCGCCGATCTCCAACGGGCTCCTTTTACGCAGATGCATTTCGGAATTAAATCGCTCCAATTTGACCAGGCAGCTTGCAATGCTCAAATCCAGGGGCCGGCCAACGAGCAGTCGATTTCTTTCTCGTGTGATAATCGCATACCTCTAGCCAATGGTCGATAGCGATAAATCAATTGGGGTTATGTGGGGAAATACGGGGGTTCTCCAAGCGATCGCACATATTGCTTTATATGTTGTTTCATAATTGCTAATGCTGGAAAGGATGTGGGGGGTGGTGGGGGGGGGGATTCAATTTGTTTGGGGTTTTTTCCTACTTGAAATGTTTTAAGCAGGGCTTTGATATGAGGGGAAAAATGAAAAATATGAAAAGATTCCCTCATAGCCTGTATGTATTTGTATAGAAACCAATGCATTTAAATGTGATCTTTTCAGTGCCCTTTTAAATGTATACAAGTTCCGCTCCAAAATCAATCTAAATAAACTGGCATCACCCTAATATTTATGCATCGTTCTCCAGCTGTATAGCACCACAGTGGGAATCCGAGTGTCTGTTAGCAGCAAGGTGCCAGGAATGCACAAACTGCCTCGTATTATTTTTGTGGCCTCAAATAGTTCACGTTAATTGACTCTTCACAACAGTAAAAAAAAAAAAAAAAAATTTAGAAATGCAGAGTGATGAGGTACGTGTAGAACAAAAATAACCACATTAGGTGTAATACATTTAAAACTCTTATTCAGATCATCCGTTTTTTTTTTCCCTGGTAGCAAACGCAGATGACGAGCAAACTTGTGAGCACTTCCTCCACTCCAGGGAGTGACAGGATGAATGACACTTTCAGAGCACCGGAGAGAATGTTAACTGTCCAGAAAGTGATTCAGTCTACAGTCGCTGGCAGGATTTCCTGATTTAGACATTATCTTAAGCACTGTGCCACCTCGCAGCAGGACAGCAGCCCGTTAATGACGCCACACGGGTTCTTCTCCTGCAGAACACAGCACGTGTGCAGCGCCGAGACACGCTTGGTTTATGCAGATGATCAAGCAGAGCGAGCAGAGCCCCTCGCGAGGAATTATTTCATCATTTATAATAAGACCACAGGCTGCGCTGGACGCATAGCGGCTTCTTCTGAGATAATGGTGCAGGGGGACAGAAACAGCAGACGATGTGACACCACAAAGCCACTTACTGCAGGTGAAAATACTGCCCACAGACCCTCTCCAACTTCCCTCTGTGCAGCTGTTCTCGTCACAGCTAACAAGCCACTGTTCCAACAACACCCAAGGAGATGAAGAGACAACAAGAATGTCTTCACTCCCACCAACAAGTGTGCTTCATAC